>JARWCS010298567.1:0-12961 GCA_034783895.1 Geukensia demissa
CTCCCCTATCCGCCACCTAGGGTTCGCGCTGGGTCAGCTCTGTGGGTCGAGCCCTGGAGACCGCTCCGGTGCCCAGCATTAGTTCTAGAGTTTTTATCTATATGCTAAGTATGATTCGAAAAAATGCTTTTTCAATTCATTTGTTCTTCTTTCGTTTCGTTATTTTAATCATCATTTTGAAGGGGAAGGTTCTGTTTAAATCAGCTTCAAATTTGTTCTCCCGGTGGTAATGCAATTTTGCTTTATAAATACTGATTAAAGTGCATAATATATGAATCATCTTTTTCCATATATGCGTCTTTTAGTTTAAATGGTCAAACTTTAACAAATAAAATAGAGCATATGTGCAATAAAATATTCTTTACATTCAGACATTTTCCCATGCACAATAAATGCAGATTAATGATACAGGAAATATTCACTTGACCCTAAAACTTAATAGAATTCGTAATGAAAATAGTATGAAATTTGAATTTTCCAAAAAGGCTAAGATTTTCAAAATTTATTTCTTGTTTTAGACGAATGGACTAGAGGTAAGTAAATAAATAAGAAATAAGTTGTTTCATGATATGATTTCATATTCAGAAAAGCTTTTATAAACAATCTTAGTGAACAAATGATAGCACTGGTATTCGAAATCTTAACAAATTAACAGAGGTAGACTGTGTAAATGTTTTACTTGTAAGGAGATTGAGACACAAGATTCACTAATGCAATCGTGTAAAAACGCATTTTATATGCATTTAATGTATAATGCAATTAAGCATAGGTTATTAAAATGTAGACACCAGATAAATTGTATGCATATTTACTTGTATGTTATTCGGAATTTAGAATATATTTCATTTACGGAAATTTATTGCTACACTTATTTTAAGACAGTCTTTTGTTTGTTTGAAAGCCGGTTTCATGAATTACTCAAAAGCTATTACACAAATTGTTTCATGATCGCCTTTTATGAAAATACTGTTTCTATTTTATAATGGTTGTTCTTGAAAACCATGAAGTGACATGTTTTTTGCTTTGACTTTTTTCGGAAATTACTTTTAAAAATACAAAATGCTAAAATTATGCAAATTATATGAATGCCTAAAAAAGATTGACAAAAATTACTAGTAACTTTTAACCAAAATTGAATAAATGCATGATTTATTTCGTGATCGCGTTGAAATGATTACTTTTGAAAAAAAAAGATGAACATCAATATATGATAGATGTCCTTGAAAATCGATATATTTAAATGTTTAGTAGTTTTATACTGGAATAGTTCAGTTGTGTTTTCTATGTACGGAGCTGATATTATTGCCTTTCAGCTTAGCAAGGGTGGGTCTATTGATAATTAGCAAGGGTGGGTCTATTGATAATTAGCAAGGGTGGGTCTATTGATAATTTGCTTATTCTACGTCTGGATTTTTTATACACACAGTGCTGTCCTTGTTGCAATGCCATGATTATCATAAAAGAAGACTCCAGACAGGAAATGTATATATTTTACCTATACACAGTATCACACAAACCAAGTGAAACATGATATTCTCATTGACTGCAATGCTAATTTCGCTACTAAGTAGTGGTTGATAAGGGCTTGTGTGTATGAGTGTACACTGTACACGGAAATATGCTATTTTAGATGTAAAAAGCCATTAAAGACTATCATGTAAAAGACAAAAGATTAAATTAACACTATATACATACATTAAGATATATTATCATATATATGACGCCTTGTTAGTCGTTTACTGTTTGATTCTAGTGTACAATGCCCATGTGAGAGATCAAAAGTGCATAGTTCACAGATACAAATCAAATTTGAAACAAACTTGTTTCATTTGGGGATTAACGCCACTTTCAACAATATTTCAGTCAAATGGTCAGTTTTATTGGTGGAGGAAGCCAGAGCACCCGGAGATAACCACCGACCTTGGGCAGGTTACTGACAAACCTCACAACGTGCGGTGCGAGTTACCCGTTTTTTATATGGTACAAACTCAGGCGCAAACTCGCGCCGTATAGGTGATAGGCTACAGTGATCTGTATACAGGTAAGTTTATATCAACTACCTAGACCACTCGGCCACCCAGGCCCCAAGGAACAAACTAAAACATAAAACGATAACAAAAGGAATTTTGGATCCTAATAAAGCAGTTGGCCCTGACAAAATAAATAAATGGAATAACCTGGATGAATCCGTTAGAAATTTAGATTCTATCTCAAAGTTTAAAAATGCACTTCGTTGAGAGAGTCATTCGCAGCCTGTTCCAAAATACTTGTTGTATGGTCCACGTAAGTTAAACATAACTCTAACTCAGCTTCGCCACTCTGCTTCATTCCTTAATGATGATTTATATAAAGTTAATATTGTTAATAACGCGGCTTGCAGGTGCGGGGCGCCACGCGAGACTGTGTACCACTATCTTCTCGAATGTAATAAATATTCTGAAACTCGTACAGAACTGTTGAATAGTTTGCGATGGCTACCGAATAGTTATATAAAATTGATGTAAATTTTTTGACAAACGGAAACACTGAATTAGATTATGATCAAAATCCCACAGTCATTAGAAATGTTTATCGCTATATCAAAGGTACCAAGAGATTCGTGACAAACCAAAAGACAAAATGAAAAAAATAACGAAGTTGGCCATGGTCTTGTCTGTCTTCCGGCTTAACGATTTCTGTCTGCCCCTTTGGTATCTTCGAATTCCTTTTCGACTCTAGGAACTCCTTTACAAAACTGGAGTGGGATCTGATGCTACGGAATGGTAAACATGCCTTGTCCTTCCCCCAACACCCGTCGAGGAATCAAACTTAATATTTTCAAAATAGAATTTAAAATTATCCCGCTGGTCACAAAAATGAGAAATACGTTTTTTTAATTTGTGTTATTACATAATAATCTGAGATCCGTTTTGATTAATTTCAATAAATAACGATATCCATTGCTATTCTTATCTAAAAGATACGATTGAAAAAATATATGACGACTTTTTCTGCATTTATTTTATTATTTGACGTCAAAATTTAATAGGAATTTCTGACCGTTTTTCCCGAATTCGAATTCAGATAAATATATCCGGGTAAAATAACAGAGAAAGACTTGATTAATTAAAACTTGAAAAAGTTGTGAAATGGTCAACACATTACTGTATTAATCATAGACCAGTATATAGCAGAGAATAAACCGATTTCAAACAAGAACACTTGTTCAATATATATTCTTAGAAATGGTATTTTTGGTAATTTGCGACTTTTATTTACTTCAAAAGGCTTATAGTATGACCAGGTTAATTGTATAAATGTGCTTTTACCATTCCGAGCATCGCTTTCAATGTATTATTGTGACGGTGTGTTTTCTTAAAGAAGAGGCGTTTATTATCCAATACCAAATTAGTATGCTCTAATCATTGTGATTTATTTAACAAAATCCTGATATAAAAAATTATCAGAACATTATACGTCTTATTTTCAAATAACTATCCCCGAAAATCATTTCCGATTCGATATCTTCGAATTTCACTTTTTTAAATTTTGTTTTTGCAACCCGTATTGGTGTTATTTTACTTAATATCTTTTTGTTGTTTGAATATATATTATGTACAATGTGTCCCATATGTAAAGAATTCATAACATTCCATGTAATAGCAACTACCAGTATATATACTGTATGACACCAGCATAAACATAAAATATTTAGCAGTTGTTTTTAACCTGCAATCGATATGTTTACATTTTAACAACCCTAACACTTTGAATTATGCGAATATTATCAGTATCTCATCACGTCGTTGATAAATATCCCCGAATCATCATCGTCCTAGTTACATCACTCGCTTAACATAGCAATAATATTTCTATCAATAAATTGTGTACCGAAAGAGTGATTTCATAGTGGTTTTAGAATAAACAACATTTATACATCAAGGATTCTTAAAATGACAAATTAATGTATAAATCCCCTTGTTTGTTAGAAGCTTTGGATTTGTCAGATTCTCTGTGTCTTTTTGGTTGAATCTGATTTACTCGATATGGAATCTTTGTAAAAATATTAACGCGACAAAGGTTTACCATTAAGTCTTGTTTGTTATATCTGACAATATACTGATTAATCACAGTGACATTAGACGTTAAAAGAGTTTGAAATTAACTATATACATCAAACTGTAACCAGAAGCTGCTAAGAAAGATAAGATTTCTTTGCATATTTATTTTGAGATTTAATTTGAACTTCCTGCTTTTCATTCATTCTGATTTTTTTTTATCAATGTATAATAAGGATACAAACGAGAAAGGTTGATGCCCGACATTTTAAAAAAATCAGAATTTTCCTTTTTTAAAGTTTTTATTTAAGATTGTAATTCGTGGGTTTTTTTTAACCATTAGTCCTTCTATAGTATACATGGTAATACATCTTTTCATTATTGTTAGAGCATTTCCTATATGAAATTTTACAATTGATATGAAAATCAGATATCAACCTTTCAAAATTCTAAGATGAAGTTTCCAGTTCAGTTCATGAAGCTATCCAGTTTTTACTTTCACTTTTTAATTTACCAATATAGAAGTAATCTTTCTTTTAAGTATCACCAAAGACTTAACATGAAGCACGGTGCAGTGCAGAAGTGATATCGAAGTCAAACAAAAGGATACCAGAAAGAAACTGAAAAAAACTGATGAATAAAGAAAACGGGGAAAGGTCACTAGATAATGCAGACCCCTGGAAAAGTAAAGGACGAGAATAAAAGATATTCATAACACATAAAAATCAAATATGCATTCAGGTGGTCTGGGAAGGTGCACTTTTTTAATGAACCTATTTATTAAAAGATTCTATGCACTCAGAACGTCAGGGAGGGACACTTTCTATAATCAGACAATTTATTACTAGATTAATTTCAGAATTTAAATACATTAGTTTACTAAAAATCTCTGCATACTTTAATATACATTGTATTTCAATGTGTTATCTTCTTGGTATTTTTTGGTTTGAGACTGAGGCTTTAATTCGTGATAATTTAGATGAGAATTGATAGTAAAACTATATAAAGAATAACATTACATACATCCTATGAAAATGAGTAATAATATGTCAATTTAAGTTATACTGACAGAACAGGAATACCACAAAGACAAAACTTTATGCTGTAATAAAGTATCATATAAATATGCTGTTCTGTTGCAGTTTTTGTAAAAGGTTAATTGGCAAAGATTAAAAGATTTATAACTATAATCTGATCTTAAATAAATACAACTGCGACTTGTATTGCCAAGTAATAAATGTTCGATGTTAAGCATCGTTTGCTTAAAATATAATCTGATGTTTAATTGTTGCTTTGTTCATAGTTGTGTGTGTGTATTCATATGTGTCATTTTCCGTCGTCTTCATGTTTCGAGATTGCCGCGCAATCGACTTGACCACTTTTGTTTGACACTTCGGTTTTTTTTTAACTCCAAAAATTTTCCGGCACAATTTGAAGGTTATGTATGACACCCAAGTCTGACGTAAATGTGCATTCTCATGTTGAGTTTTATTTGTCTTTCGAACGTTTGGGCTGATGAAAGATTCTAAAAAAGCTTATGAGATCCCAAATTTTTATAAAATCATTATAAACAGTAAATTGTAAACTATCAACACTATTTAAAAAAACAACCGTTATTTACACTTTGTATATATATATAGACATTCTATGAACATCCCTGGGGGCATTTCCTTAGGGATTAGAAATGACCGAAACGATTGTCCAAGAACTCCTTCTACACCGTATAAGATAGAAGGTTGAAAGTAAGTGCATTGGTAACACTTGAAAAGTTGTTTGTGCCGACGAAATCCAGGAATTTTGATTCCTGCGCCTGAGGCGGGGCCACATCCAGATAAAAGAAATCTCAAGATATCTCTTAAGATACCCAACCCTAAACCATGTATATTCTTATCTGTTATCAAAAGGCAAGTTTTCTGGCCAGACCGTGTGATAGGCCCCACGCCCCTCATTTTGAAAATTTCAATATTTCTCAAAACATTTGAGATCTCCAGCCCTTAACCATATATATTCTTACTTCAGATAAAGAGACAATTTCAGTGGTCATCCCTTGGGTCAGTCCTAACCCCTTATTTTCGGATATTTAACATTAACTCGAAAAGGGTTCAGATCCCAATTTGAATATTTTCATTTATCTCTAAAACTGTTGGGATCCCCACCTCAAAACAATATATATTCTTTGTTCTAAAACGACAAGTTCAATGGTCACCGCGTAGGGGTCCCGCCCCCTTATTTTGAAATTTTCAATTTTACATTAAACTGATCCCCGCTATTAAACCATATATATTCTTATAAAAAGGAGATGTGGAATGATTGTCCATGAAACAGCCATCCACCAAATGACCTTCTACAGGTCCCATTACGGCCTTTAATAATGAACCAGAGTCCATACCATAAAGGAAGTTGTAAAAGGTCCCTAAATACAAAATATGAAACTATTCATAAAACAAGACAATCGACCTTATTCATTGAAAAATTATGAACAAATAACAAAAAATGACCAATTAAACAACGAAAACAAATGTACTACATTTTCTTGGCTTGTGCCGGGGTTTAACCGGTTGGTAAGCGCTCAATCTTCCCCTAAATTGGGACAGCGTTGTGAAAAAAACAGCAATGAAAAAACATTATGAAAATCGGTTGAAATTTATCACTTGAGATCGATACTTAAAATTAACAACAGATACAATGAAAACTAAAACATGATACAACAGTAGTATCGACCTCGAAATAGTACTTCTGTCTGCTAGTTCATAACCAAAAGCAACCGATCAGGAAACCAAGTTTTCCTTACTACGGTGTCAATAAAAACACGTCCAATTGGATTAAGTGTTTAAATATTATTAGAAGTCAAATAAAACATGGGCTGTGCTCATGCCAATATAAAAATATATAGACCGGAAAATATACAGACAGAAAATGTTATAAAAAATTTAAACTGTTTAGTTCTGCATTAAGCTTTTAACAAGAATAGTCAATAATAGTACCAATAAAAATCATCTTCAAAGATTTAATAATAATGCTGTGGTGATATCTTTTACGGATAAGTTAATTAAAAGATGAATTTTAAGACCATGTGATTTTTGTTTAAATTTCCGCGCTTAATTTACCACGTTTCCGTAAAAAGTGAAAAGATCAACGGTCACCTCTATGGGTTGGCCCCGCTCCCTTAATTTTAAATTTATCACTATAACTGCTGAGATCTTATCTCTAAACCATATGTAGTCTTACTCAGCATAAATAATCAAATTAAATCCAATTGGTCCAGATTTTTAAAATCAGTTATAGATAACATCAGTATGACTATGTGGAAGTTGGAAGACAGACAAGACCATGGCCAATAAAATAAAACGAAAGACAAACATAGAGCACACAACACTACTCTGAAAACTATAGCTGGAGTATCACGAACCCTACAAAAACCAGGGCGAGTTCAGGTGCTCCGGAAGGGTTAACAACTCCTGCTTCACTAGTGGCACCTGTCGTATTATTATTGTAGTAAAAACCCGGTGATATTTCATATGTTTTAGTTAGTTCAGTTATTAGCTGATTGTTTTTGTTTCTTGTCGAACCCTTAAACAGTACCAATACTTCCTGTGTTTTCGTTTTAATGCTTATGATTGGGGATTACTCCTTGAAATGTACATGTTCCATATCGATATTCCCCATATTTTTAACATGGTACGGGCGAATGACCATATCTCACCAGATACACTATCAAGCAATTTTTCTCTGGAAAAGATCTACGTTTATAACTGTACGTTATAATAGAACCATAAGCAAATTTATTTTAGTACGAGATATGTAGTCCAGTTAGGTTCCCAGAATGATATTAGAAGGTGTTCATAAAATATAAAAATTGAATCAAGTTTGTTATAACGAAGTCTTTGAAAAAACAGGAAGACTTAGGATCCCTTAAACTATGCCTATTTAAGATCAATATATTAATTTAAAGAAGCTTTGATTCATCTTTGCAAATTAACATGATTTTTGAAAATTTAAAAAAGAAGTACCATTATAACAATTATACACAAATACACAAATTTTCTTACATAAAAAGAGACAATATGTACTTGCTATTAGCAATAAATGGTCCTTAATAGCGGTTAAACTGTGCAGGAAACGTCGAATAATGTACAAAATTTATCAAACAGCATTAAAACAGCATTAATACGTAAGTAAGCAATGCTTCTGCATAAATATATTCATAGTATACTTATTTTTACACTTCAAAATAGCTACACGAAAAACTATTTCTTCATTTGTCGACTTCATATAATTGATGCTACTAGCAAAATGTATACTCGGGGAAAAGGCCTAACCTCTTTTACGTTAACATTTAATGCGGGAGTAACAATCAGCAGAACTGCCAATACTTCTGCTCAACGTATAATTTTCTCGAATCAAAACTGATCAAGACTTTCATCTTTTTTGCATATTATATAAATTCTAATTGCTTAAAAGTTTTTAATTTAAGCATACAATGTGTATTTGTCTGTTTGTAAAATAATATTATAAATTTTGTAAAGTTGTCTTAAAAACAACCAACAAGAAGGTAATAAGTGTCACTAAATAAACTTACCTTGGAGATATCTAACAGAGATGCACATAAATTTCCCAAAGACAAAGTTCTGTAGTATCAGTGGTATTGTATTGAATGGCATACAGAGTATAGCCAGGAATAAGTCACTGATGGCTAGATTGAGTAGGAATACGTTCGTTACAGTTCTCATACGTTTATTTTGTACTAACGTCAATATAACCAGACAGTTACCTACTACAGACAGTACAAATATTAAACCATATAACGGTATCAGTATAGTCCATACCACAGTTAACGGTGGTATCTCATACGGTTCTATACAGTCGGTACTATCACAAGATAAAGTTAAATTCGAAATATTTTTTGAAGAAGATATTGTAGAATTTAACAACGAAATCGTCGTTAATGTCATTTTATTTCTGTCCAAAATTAAAGATGATAGAAAATGTTAACTGGTGTATGCCGTCAATGGAAATGGTTATTGATGATATTATCAGATTTAGATATATCAAGTTTTTCCACCAATGACAATCAATGATTATACCACACATCAATTGGAATCTTCCATTCAGAAATCCGTAGATGACCATATGATGTTTAAGTAAATGAAAACAACATACAAGGCGGCAATTTTACCTGAAACAAAAATGAGTCACGAAGATGTCGATAAATATCTCTAAAAGATAAAAGCTTTTAAGCAAGTGTATTAAAGAAAACATTAGATGAACGTAACCTTGACAGATCTGTAGCAGATTTTAATTTGATAACATAATCCATCCAAATATCGTTTTAATAAATTCACATATCATTTGTCTAATTTCTACTGTTTATTATTAATATAGGGATGTCAACTTTATCGTGAACAGTCTATCACAACAATTTTTTTATTGAATGTTGTAATCCCTGAGTGTAAAGTATAGTAAACATTTTTCTTTTCAATTTTCATTTAAGATAATAAATTCCTAAGGGAAGATAAAACATTTGATGTTGTAATCTGCAAACAACGTCATTGTAAATAAAGCGACTTTCACAAAGACAAAGTGTTTTTTTTTACTTTATATTCGCAGGCAAACTTAAATTTAGGTTATTATTGTTAATTGATAAAACAACTGATCATGTATGCGCATTATGTTTTTTCCATTGTCATTGGGCAGTATTTGATCATCCAGATCCGAAATTTGTCCCGAATCCGAACTTGCACGAAAATGACCGGGATCAATTCAAAAACGAATTCGATACCATAGGTGCAGACAGAAATCATCAAGTTAAAAGACATACAAGACCATGACCAACAAACTGAAACGAAAGACAAATATAGTTTACACAACACCAAGCTGACGTAACACGAAACCAAAACCACTGGGGTGAGTTCATGTGCTCCCCGGCCGGGTCAAACCAAAGACATTAAAATTTGTTTTTTCTGCCTTCCGCTTAACACGCAGCATCTAGGATTAATAGCAGACTGGTCGGCCAAGAACCAGAATAATGCGTCTGGGTAAAGTGGCATGTCTTCCTGCAGACTGTTGCTTTCGTAAGCTAGCACGAGCGTTTCGGTCTAGTACAAAGCAGGGTTTATTCATCATCACTCGTCATTAATATGCTCTCGTCCTGAATGTGCATGAAATATTTGCCACTGGACCTTAAGCACCATTCAATCAATCAATCAATCATTTATTCTGAAAATTTATAATTGGCTACTTTTATTTTTTGTATTCTCTGAAAAAGTTTCAAAACCTACATTCGAAATCTATTGTGGCTGAAATACTGTGGCAATACTTTCTTTAAACATGTACTTCCTTCATTTCTTAGTAATTCATCAATCATGATATATTTTTAATTGACATCAACGTCATTTTCCTTTATGCTCTTAATATTAATGTAAGTTCAGAAAAGTCGAATTTAAATGCTTAAATAATGTAAATAATTTGGTTGAACAGAAGTGTTAAATTTTGTACCTGGCTGCAATATGGAAGCAGTTCCATCCATCTTTGTTTCTGAGTGTTTGGTCTGCTCCATTTTCTACCAGAATTCTAATAACATCTAAGTTTGACTTTGTGCAGGCCAACATTAAAGGTGTCCTGAAATAAGAACAAAAAACTTGCATTATAATAAAATTCTGGTTTGGAAGTTATCTATGAGAATATCAGAAAAAAGACCATTTTTTACCAACACAGAGCAAAACAGCAATATAAATAGTCCCAACTCACAAACATGTTAACAAAAACATATCTTTTATCAATTCTAACTAATTGGTCCTATGATGAAAACTAAGAAATAAGTCTTTACACTTCAAGCTTTTGTGGAATAGGAATTTCACCTTTGTATTTATTTTAAATCAAAAGAAAGAATTATCCCACAGTTTACAGTATGCAATAGTGTTTTATCTACTATTATCTGCCTCTAAATTTCTAATGAGATTTACCATTATGGATTGCCCATTTTTGTTTTTGGCGGGAGCACTTAAGTTTGACCTAGATAAAATAATTGCAAAAATTATGCATATTTATATTATTTTGACCCTCTCCCACAATTCATATAAGAACATTTTTTTTAAATTACTAAGTACATTCAGGGCAACCTCAAAGCCTTTTGGAAGGTCATCTAATCCTAGTTTAATAACTTAATTTTTATACAGCGTTGACAATTTGTACTCGACCCAGCTTAAAATACATCATGATTGTTAAAAAGTTTTATTGCAAATGCTTGCACTTTTTCAATTTGCAAAATAAGCACTATTTTTAAGAATGTGATAGACAGTTTTTCTTTCATAAATTTTTTACTGTTCCAACAACCTGTGACTTGGAGTATAAGTTATTTTCAGGGTTTTATTTGAAACAATCCTGAAAAAATTAAACTGAAAATAGTTTGCAAACAATTTACCAATCGGCTCTTTTCAAGCTGTCAACATGGGCCCCACAATTCAGTAAATGTTGTACACAGTCAAAACTACTATACTGGGCAGCTTCATGTAAACATCTCTTTCCATCAAAATTGGCTGCCTCTAAATCTGCCCCACACTCCAATAAAAACTTGACAAGTTCTAAGTGTCCAAACCTACAGGCATAATGTAGAGCTGTATCACCCGACTTGGGATAGCTTTTACTCAGCCAGGAAAATGAGGTTTCTGTTGATACAGTTTGTTTGAAGTACTTTAAGTCTCCTTGTTGTGCTGCTTTAAAGAACTCAGTATGATCCATTTATCCATCTATAAACAAAACAAAATATCAATACTGTATCTTTCATCTAAACACAACCAAAGGTACTATAGTACATGTAAAAAATTTTTATCTTTGGCAGCTGACCTTATATTGACAGACTTTTCCTTCCACCACTTAAAACCAATAATTATATTCAGTCCAATCAGGAAATTGAATTCTGACTTAAGAAATAAAGAAACAGAACTCTACCTTGCTTTTCTTTCAATTTTTATGAAAAATCTTTCCATGAGGCCAAGTTATATATTGTAATCTAAAATCCCTGAGCCAACATGATTACAAATGTCCAAGGTATAGGGCAGGGTTCAGTACTCACAGACATGTTTATCCCTCCATGTACTATGTGTGCCTGTCCCAGGCAGGGAGCCTGTTATCTTGTGTCTTTCATTGTTTTTGTGTTTGAGTGTTACTTGTTTTGACTTGCTTTTTGGCTAATAGTTGTTACATTTGTGTGTTGTTGCATTTTATGTTTGGGGCCATTTACTGCTTGCCCTTAGGTTTGGACATGTGTCCAATATTGAAGGTCTTAGGGCAACTTATAGAAAATTGTGATTTACCGGTACACGTTTTGGATGGCTGTCTCACAGACAATCATTCCACATCCCCTTTTTCTATATTCAGAATGAGATTACAAATTACCTAATTTGGGCAAAGATGTTGGTGTTATCATTTTAATATCTTTGCTCCCTTATTAAAAGTCATCAGAACATATCTCAAATTATTTATGTACAATCAATACATAGATGGATTGTAATACTAAAGAGGGTTATTTTTTAATATTTAATGTATATTGGTGAATATTATCCAGAGTGGAATATTTTTGCAAGTTCAAGTAATGTTCTACTAGGGACCTCTCTGAAATTGTAAGAGTTGTCTCCCATGTGGGACAGTTTATTAAAATTATTTATAAAGGTAAAATTTAGCTATTTACTTTTTTAATTTTACTTCAGCTACAAAGGACGAGGGTCGTTAAGGCCCGTTTTTGGCCCAATAATTTAGATGAAAAATGAAAAGTGGCTTATATCTATTATTTTATGTTTTTCATATTGAAATTTGGGCAAAATATGGGGCTTAACGTACCTACTTCTTTAATAAACAGAGGTGCTTCGCAAGCACATAATACGACCGCAGCACGTTGAAATGTGAAAGGTGAACAAAAGATCTTTTGA
>JARWCS010298678.1:0-10000 GCA_034783895.1 Geukensia demissa
CGATCAAATAAAAGCTTAAACAGGTTAAGAAAACTCACAAGCCTGAAAACTTGTAAACAATCATGTATGGAACATATGCTAAAGCTAAACAGTTTCCAAAATGGAAAAGGGTCATGATTTCATCCAATTTCTGTTGGAAATCCCCTCCAAAGATTAAAATTTCGACTTTTTTCTTGCAGAACCGGTGCGTGTCCAAACCGGAAGTATTGAGAGTACAGTCGGGCTAAATATTATTACGGAGAAAATACAAAAAAATTATCATTTACAAAATAGTTTTGGTACATTAAACCCTTTATTCACATACATTTGTCTATTGATAAATACCTGCGTTATAGTCACGCTAAAAATTTTAATTAGTTTTTTTTCTTAACACGTTGCTAATGACAACTAAATTGTATTGTTATGGCGAACATCATCAGGTGAAAGAATTCAACAGGATAAGACAAGATTTTGCAGTGACACAAGGCATTCAGCCTCCCACATAACTGTTCAGCTATTTATGTGAATAATCCCTCGTAATGGCTTTACATTTTAGTGCAAATCAGGTTGGTAAATAAAATTGATATGCAAATAAAATGGTCAGTCAAGCACTTGGCTGACTTGCTGCAGCCAAAGAGCATGGGAGAGTTATAACTGGCAGCATTGCACATCAGTGAATCTTTAAAACTGTGATTGTAAAAGTTTAACCACAAGTATAATAAAACTACTATATATATGGCCGTTATTTTCACAGCCATGCAGGTAAACAATAGCGGATTATGATATTGAACAATGAAACAGTCATCGTCTGTATTCAACCATGTAACTGTAATTTTATATCATCAGTTACACTGGGCAATACAAAGTCTCATTGTAATAATTGTAACTAACATGTGAATAAGTTCATTAAGATAAAAAAAACTATACTGTAAACAGAAAAGTTAAAGAAATTTATTGTCTAATCATATCATTATCAAAATGAGTGTATCGTCATTTGAAACAATTAGTGTTTTTTAGAGACTTTTGTGGGACAAAAAAACCAAACCGATAGTATATACTGGTATGCATTGATTAATAAGTTCGACTCTCTCTACCTTTAACGGAAGCTTCCAGAGGGGGAATCCAGACTTTTGAAAAAGGGGGACCCACTTAACAACACATACTCATACATAAATGGATCTGACATTTGGAAAGGGGGACCTGCCAATATATTCTTGCCTGCATGCAAAACAAGTGCTAACATTATTTTTGCATTTTTAAAAGGGGGAGGGGCTCCTGGATCCACTCCTAACTTCACCTCTCTATAACTCAATAATGATAATTGAAGCCTTAAACATTATCATTTGTTTGAGCTTGTGTCATATCTGTTTCATGTGGATATTTAACTAATCAAAACTATTAAACCAGAAATTTAAGAGAGGATTTAAATAACATCTTGTATAAAAATATAGCAATTATGAATGTCATGAAGCAGATTTTCATGATGCACACCAATTCCCAATCTTTTGAAAGAATTTCATGGACATCAACAATTTCATTTCGACAACCCTTCCATTGTTGGTGCTTGCATGCATGATCAAGAATATTAAAATGTCACCTGTGTAAAAGCAAAATTTAATGGGTCAGAGGTTAGAAACTTCAGACGAGAAATGCAGTCACAGGAACAGAATTGTCAGTCTTCAGTGGGAGATACAGGATTTGATGTTAGGAACAAAGAAGGAAAAAAGTTAGGAACAGTGAAGGAAAATTATCTTGGTTTATTTACATGTGCACCTCATGAAGTATCTTCTTTCTGTAGCAAATATGTAATGGACCATTTGAAGAATATCTCTTAGCATTGTAATCCCCCTAATGATTCTGACATATATTTATGGACCTCAAGGTTATTGACTGTAATTTTATATTTCAGTATAACAAAGCATTTGAGCCTAAATTACTACAGAACTGGCAGGTGCCTAGTGAATACAGAGAGGTATATATAAAACAAAAATATTGTTTTTGCAGTTGGTAAGACCAACCTATATGGGGCTCAATACAGGCTAAACTACATGCATGACTAATTGTATGTGCAGGAAACTTTTGGAAAAAGAAAAACTATAATGTACAGAAATAAAATTTTACTTCAAAGGTAACGCTAAAAATGCAAATACAAATATTAAGAAAATAATATCAATGACATGACACAACAAGACACAAATAATACAGAAGACACTTCCACATATCATACCAGGAAAGTTAACTCCAGGTTAAATTTGATTGAAATATACAGAATTGAAATTGGGACTTGGGTCCCATATTCAGACCCAAAATGTGTTGCAGAGTAATACTTGTCCAATTTTCCCAAATATACATGTATGTGTAATGATGTTGTGTTACTGACAATAGTAACTGAAAAATGTTTGGTTTTAAATCATGGTAGTAAGATAAAATGAAATGAGGGAGATATACTCTCTCTCTCTCTCTCTCTCTCTCTCTCCCTCCCTCCCTCCCTCCCTCTCTCTCTCTCTCTCTCTCTCTCTCTCTCTCTCTCTCTCTCTCTCTCTCTCTCTCTATAGATATATATATATATATATATAATGAAAATTAATACAAGGAGCATTCATTTATTATATGACTTAAATGAAGAAGTTTTAAGTAAACACCTTTTTATGTGTAAATCATGTAAAATTACTGATGTATTTAAATGACCTCTTTCAAGTCAATTTAAATAAATCCCTGGTAGAAAGTTGAGAAGAAAACATTAACAATCAAACCATTTAAATGCCCCATTGAATGTTTAATGGTAATACAACAATAGGTTTTATCCCAAGCAAAAGAAGGTACATATATTGAGAATATTACTAAAGAAATAGAAAAAGCATTAAGTGTTGTTTTATTTAATTGGTATTGCTTCTATTAACATGTCATAAAATTTCAACATCAACTTATATTGTTCTATATATAAATAAAGACTTTATTGTTGTTACCTGTTTAACATCAGATTTGTTAGTAACATTTAACTGTATCAGATAATATTGTGGAATTTTAAACATGAAAACAGATGAGAAGGTAAACATTTTGTTAATTATAACAGCCTCAGTCAAATTTACAAAAAAGAGAAATAGTTTTAAAGTATTTGACAACTTGTTTCTGATTAGTAATTTCTGATAAATGATCAATAAATAAATTCTTATTTTCAGAACAATGATTAATCATGGAGTATTTGTCAATTCTTTTCAGAGACCACGGGCATTTGATGGATTTACACAGATAGTTGCCAATAACCGAGGACATCTACTTCCAGGAGTCAAAAGGTCAAGAGAATCACCATGGGGAACATTTGTGGGAACTTACGACATGCCTCTGAAAATTCCAGGTATAAATGATGTATTATTTGTCCTGTATGACATCATTGAAAAATAGTTGTTCATATATAACAATAGGTTAATGAACTATCTGTATCCTCAGAAATTTTTAAGATCTTTTTAAATTAACATCTAATTAAGACTATAGATTTAATGAATATTGAAGTGCGGGTTGATTTTATTTTTATATTAAACCCTGTAGTGTAGGATGAAAGTAAATCACTTTGATCATCAATGAAAGTGCACCCTTTTAAATTGGCAAATTTGATTTCAGGAAACACCAATCCAACTGCTAGATCAGGTGTGGCTGTAGAGAAACTACTTAGATCTAAAACAGATGGAGAAATCATTCTGAGAGGAAAATTAAAGAAATGCAAGGTACTTGCATGTTATGATTACTAAACACTAAATCAATTTTTATACTGCTACCGTTTTGTCCTCATTACTATTGCTTAAGAGGTTAATTATTTTTCCTTACATCTAGTTCTGTTTTTATATTGTTGTAAAACATTTCAAGTATTGAAAATAATAATATGCAATTTTTCAACATAACTTACATTGCACAGATCTAGGAAATGTTCTATGAAATAGCTGGTGAGAGGATTTGTAAAAAAAATGTTCAGAATTAGAAATGAATAGAATTTTATATAAATCTAAGAATACTTTGTGGGGAATAAGCCAATTTTCAAAGTGTGTTCAACTGCAATGGTGCTTCTAGGTACAATATAGGGAATATCTATATTTATAGAACAAATATATACATCCACACCTGTTACAGTTATTATATATGATAACCACCCTTTACTTCACTATTCTATTGTTAAGGCATAAATTCCCCAAGCACCTTAAATGAAATAAAGTCAGCAATGATGTATGCTTCAAATCTGATGAAAAATGGATAAAGACTTGCAAAAAATTCTGTAAAGTTTTCATCAATTTTTTAAGCCAAAGTGTCCACTGTCCACATTGTTATTACCTACTGGCTAAGTCTTAAGGCCAGGAGTCATATGTTTGTTTGCCCCATATTTTTAAGTTGATGGTGATGTGATTAAGTGTTACAAAACAAAGGCCAATAAATTTAGGTGACACTGGTGAAATGGAACAGATTCAGAGAAGAAGAGTGCATTCAGGTTGGCTGAATTATTCAGGTTTACTACTGTTATAATGATATTTATTGTCTGATTACAGGTACCAGATCCACTTCCTGTTAAAGAGGATGTAAAGGCTGATGCTGTTGTGCCTCCCACTTTACCAGTTGACACAGTTCTTAATGGAACCAATGGTTCAGGAATAAGATCTGGTGCTAGGACCCCGCTTCCACTGACCGCCACACCAAAGGTTCCACCAATAGGATCTAAACCTGTCAGTCCAACTATCAACTGGCCTAAACCGGGATCTCCAGCCAGATCTGCAGGATCGAGGAGAAGTCCAAAGGTTGCAACTCCTCAAAAGGTTGGAACACCATCACAGCCAGTTGCTACAAATGCTGCTGTAGCAGGAAGCCCAGAACCAGAACTACAAAGGCTAACAGCAACCAGGACTCCAATTAACTGGCCTTCTCCAAAATCACCAGCACCAGTGAAAACACCTGAGGCAGTAGAACAGAAAGCATAGATTTTATAAAAAAAACTTTAAAATTTAAGTAGAAGTTTACTAGTCTAATAATTATAATTTTTACTGTGAAGAAAAATTTTTATTGAGCTCAAACATTCTCTGAGTATTAATCTTTTAGTCTGTTTTGTACAAGGTTTGGCCTGATGATTTACAACGATAAGTTCAGTATAAAGCTATACAATATATAGGAAAAAAATACTGCCATCCAATTCAACTTTTTGGGAATTTAAATGCATTTCAGTTTTTATTGTTTTGAACAGTATAGTAGTATAAAGCTCATATTATCACAAACTACAATGTCTGAGATTTATTTTTATGTTGGTTAAGGATTCAATTTGGCCCTTAATTTGAAACTTTGATAAGGGAATCCAAACTATTTTATTTTCTTTACTGAATGCATCCTTATTAAAAGTGTAGTTTATCTTTACAAAACCCCAAATTTGCACTGATTAAAGCAATTATCAATTATCATTGTAAAGTTAAGGGTGTTTAGTGCAACAAAGAACAGTCTAATAGGCCTTAGAAGGCAATTTTTAAAACAGAATGATACATATTCTAAGGTTTTAATCAAATTTCACTATTTTTAAAACATTATGAAATTCGAACAAAACTTGGGGCCAAAAAGGGGCCTTAGAAAACCATGTCCTTTTTTAGGTACATCAGGTATATGCATTTTCTAACATAAAAAAAATCATGGGATTTTTTTAATTTGCTTTATGAATGAATATTAATTGATTTATTGTAAATATTTGTATATTTGATTATGTAAGAAAAAAATTAATTGTTATTGAAGCCAAATATCCTGTTTCCCCAAAATGTTTTGTTTTGTTTTTTTTGGGAGTGAAATTTCCCACTTGATTAATGTTGTTTGTTTTGAAAGATAACCCTATGATTACCATTATTATTCAATCAGGAAATCAGGTCTAACCTCACATCTGAATTTTTAACTAATAAATGACTGGAGTTTGACAGTCATACTTAGCAGTTAGCTAAGGGTATTGCATTTGATTATAGACGGGGAAAGGGAAGCAACTTTAGGGAATCCTAGATTCTCTTGTCCAACCAAGTTTTGTTTTTAATAAAAAGTCTGTGATACTGTTAATGTTTTTTTTAGCTTATCTACATGTCAGTTTATTATTTTGTATTTTTATTCACTGTGCAATTGCTAGATTCACATTGTTTTGATTCCAAAATTTGATTTTTTATTTAATTAAACTAGAGTTTTCCTTGGAATCTCTGTAAATATTTTTCTTTTACACAGGACCACAGGACATTAAATTGTGTAAATTATAAACAGAATAAAATTTATAGACGTTTAAGGTACAATTGAATGAAATATATTTATAGCTGTATCTACAGTTATATTTTATAAATTAGTTGATTTTTGAAAAAGGTGTTGAGTATGATAAATTTAATGTTTATGAATAAAGTTATATTGATTAGATAATTTGCATTGTTGTTTCTAAAAAACAGAAATGATGTGGAGCAATGTCAAGGAAACTACACCACATCTCAACAAACACCACAGTGACAGCTATGAAAGGTAATTTCTAATCATTTCTTTCCTCCAAAGGTGTGTTAACAATTGAACTAAAGTTATTGCATGGAGTATATAACAAGAAATATTACAGAATAACAAAGTTGGAATTTATTTAAAATGCGACTATAAACATGGTTATGTATACATGAAGTGCAATTTTTCACTAAGCAGAAAAAGAAAAAGTTACTTAAGGTTTTGTTGTTAAGAGGATGCCATGATTTGATTACTTAAATAAAATATTGGGTAGGCCTTATTATGTTTCCTCTTCGAACGAAGGGAGACATATTGTTTTTGTCAAAATTCTTCTTCTTCTTCTCAGTGAACAGTGTCCAGGCCATAACTGTTTTACCTTTAGCCTGAGGCCTTTGATATTTGGTATATAGCTAGCACATATTACATTGATGTGTCGGGTACCAAGGTTGGTGACCTTTGACCTTGACCTCGAGGTCAAATATTAGATTTATTAAGCCCATTTCTTGTCTGGGCTAGGACTTTTTTGCTTCTACACCTAGGCCTTTGATATTTGGAATGTAGATAGAACATGAAGGCAAGGTGTTGTGTTCAATGTTTGGTGACCTTTGACCTCAAGGTCAAATATCTGAAATATTTGCTGTTTGATATGTAAAACGTAGGATACTATACAACAATAATCTAGTGAGCTGTGACCTCTAATGCATTTCTTTTCATGATTATAAGACAGTATAACTGGTTTTGCATGCAACATATTGAGTTGTTACTATATGTTATGTGATAGGAGTTATAATTTGAAGGGGGCATATGTTTTAGTATTCTAAAACATTTCCCCCTTGTTTTATTTGTAACTGCCTCCGTACTGTGTATCGACTTCAAGAGTTTTATGTACTAGTAATGCAGTTGGTTTTTATGCTTTGTCTTACAATATATCATTGTGTCACACCACTCTCCCAGGTTGGAGCATGTGTGAGGGCTCACAAACATGTTTAACCCCTTCACATAACTTGTGTGCCTGTCATAAACGTAGTCAAGGAACCTGTAGTCCAGTGGATGCGATTTTAAGTTTTGTTGTTACTCGTTTAATATTGAAACTTTATGGTTGATTATTGTTACATTTGAATTTATAATTTGATATATTTTAAAGCTTGCCTTACGGGGTTTATCTTTGTCCATTGTTGAAGACTTTAGTATATTGTTTGTAAATTATATTTTTGGATGGTTGTCTCGTATAGACAATCATACCGAATCTTTTGTTTCTATATGAAAACAACGACAATCACTGAACTACAGGACATGTCTGTGGGCGGTCAAAACTGAACCTAATCTAGGACAGGAGTGTGAGAATACGACTATTATACCCGACAAAGCAATTGTATCGATTTAACTGTTGTTGATACAGAATACGATGACAATAACAAATAGACAAGATATTAACACGATATACCGACCCTGAAAAAATACTCGCTGTTCTTGAAGAGTAGTTCAGCAGTAGTGAAAAAAAGAACATTCCAGGTATTCTGAAATTTCCGTAACAAATTTAAATTCTGAAGCCCTGAAATTACGTATGAGGCTTCTTTCCGAGTATTACACATGGTAGATGCTCTCCGTTGGATTTGATAGTCTATTTCGGTTTGTTTGGATATAAGTACTTCTTTTTAATATGTTTGGATCTTGGTCTTTCTATTTTTTGGTTTAAATGCTGCTGATGAGAGGCTACTCCTTGAAACACGTGTCCAGCATATAATCAAATTTCTCATATTTTACAACATTAGTAAACCTGCATTCTTCAACTTGGATATCAATCAAAACACGACCAACATGATTTAATGTGAAATATAATCAAATATTTATTTTTTCCGACTTATCATAGTCATTGATTTAAATGGTGATTTTATTTTATTCTATTTTCATTGTTCAATTCATAATCATTTTGATACTTTTTTACGTCCTTTAATATGTGAACTTGCCGTTCTTCTTGTTGAATTAGAGCTCGATTCTACCCTGATTGAAGACATAGTGAAGACTTTTAGCCTTATTGTATAGTAAATGGTGATGTGGTATGATTGTCTATGATGGTATTATCAACAACGCAGAAATGACAAATAAATTCATCTTATTGATATGTGATGCGTTTTCCTGGACATTCATTCAATATGACTGATTGATTGATTGAAAGGTGCTTAACGCCCAGCTGCAAATCTTTCATGCATATTCAGGATGAGTGATGATGAATGAACCCTGCATTGTACTAGACCGACACGCTGAGCCGGATTTTTAACGTTCTAGCTCACGAATGCAACAGTACGCAGGACAATATTCCACTTTACCTGCAGACACATTACTCTGAATCTGGTCCGACCAGTCTTTGCTATTACTCCTAAATGCTGCGTGCTTATATCAGAGAAGCAGCAAATACCAATTTTAATGTCTTTGGTTTGACCCAGTCTGGGATCGAAACCACGACCTTCCGCAATCGAGGTAAGCACGCTAAACATTACACCAACTAGGCGGTTGTTGTAGTGAAAGCGTTGACAGCACACTGACATACAGACACAACACGCTTCATATTTCAAAAGTTATTTCCCTTTAGTATTTATAAAATAACTGAATGTATTGATTTTATTATTCAAATATAACCGAATTAATCATAAATTTTAATTAAACCTAAAACAAAGCAAGTAATGTGGATTAATTTCCCGTTTGATAGTTTAAGCAAACAGAAGCAGAACGAATATTTTTGTATAAATATAAATTTATGTGCAGCATGATACCAATTTGAAGATCATTAAGTATCATCTGATTGATGGTATGCAAGGTGTCGAAGTAAATATGGATAATTCTTGATACAAGAACGTATCGAGATAATATAAGTTAAGAAAATAACGCTCACAAAGAAGAGCACAAGATTCTCTGTAGTGGTCAGACACAATGTATACACCACTTAAGGCTACAAAAGGCTGGATTAAATTTCTAGATAAAGATAAACCATAATACAGGTAACTCGTTGCTTCACTCTACCGCAGCTGGTATAGGTATTTTATCAAGCCCTCAATGTAGTTCTGTGCATGTGATGAACATCTTCAACCCTGCATCTAGACTCAGACGTAGCCACGGCCATCGACGTCACACGCCTCACCTAATGACAGGTCCCTCATTGATCTGCTACCATTTGTACAGAAACTCCTAGGTACACATTCGTACGAAACTATATGCCATTCCTTTTTCAAAATTTCATTCTTTGTATAAATCATGTTTGGATACACCTGTTACAAATCCAAATTCAAGTATGTACAGACTTACAGCAGTCGTCATGGATATTGCCAATCATAGGCTTTTCAAACCAGTTACTTTTAAGAAAGAAGAACCAGAAAAACCGTGGCGGTCGTTTCTTAAACTTTTGTTCGCTAACAAAGGTCTTGACGCAATCAATTTAAGCTATATCCCTCGTAAAAATTAAATCCGTCAAATCTAAAATTCCACCTTATTTTAAAGATCAGTCTGTACCAACCATTTCATTTTATATACATATTCCACACCTATAGCAACCAAG
>JARWCS010298788.1:0-12958 GCA_034783895.1 Geukensia demissa
TCCTTTTGTTTACGTTTTATCTTTTAGTTTGTTTTAAATTTGTCTTGTCTCTTTGGACTATGCACTTTTGATCTCTACACTGGACTCATTATATATCTGTTTTTTCTTTTGTACATAAGATAATAATTTACAATAATCAAAAATTGTCGTTTCAGTCCCGCGAATAACAAGCTTAACTTATTATGAATGGACATTTTAGACAGTTCTGTCAGTTGCCTGAACTATTGTTGATTGTTCTGACATAACAGAAACTTTAAGTAGTGCTTAAGATGTGATTGCATTTAATTGTTATCTAGTTATAATCAATACCAATGTGTTCTTTTCATTGTTGATGTTTAGTATAATAATTTATAAAAATAAAAATATACTTGTGTCCTTTCTTTTTTCTTTATATTTTTCTGTTTCCCCCTTGCGTGATGTTGCAGTACCAGTCTAGCAAGCTGCTATACATAACAATGTTGGGTTTCTACGTCTTTTTCCTGAAATTATGTTCACCCAACTACTTACAAATTACCAGAACAAAACAGCAGTAAACATGAAAAATAATTACTAAACAATGGATATGATTTGCAACAATAAACAAAGTCGGAAGTAAAATCAAAGGCTAATTTCCAAGCATCTTTACTACTCTCTCAATGTGCTCTCAAGGAAACAAAGCAAAGTTAAAATGAAAAATTGGCTAGATATTCTAGAATTCATCTCCTGAAACAAAATTGTTTCTGCCCAACATCACCCTCATCAACAGAAAAACCAAAAGACGACAACAGCCATTCAAGTAATTTTTAAATTCATTAAGCGTCTGCTCATATTTTCCCAGTTCACAATATAGAAAACCTTAAACTGGTAGAAAAAGAACAATAATCAGACATGCGAGCAAAATGTGCATTTTAATTACCATTATGCACAAAAAGTGTGCAAAAATCGTGGAAAGTGATAATTTTCTGTTAAATAGTTTTTTCAATTTCCTAGATTAAACAAAGTAAACAGTTGAATTGATAATTCAGTTTTATGGTAGATTTGTGGATGAAATACTTTCATTTTTGATGTGTTTTTTTTTTTTTTTAATTTTCTTCGTAGGCTGTAATTGTTGGTTAAGGTACTATCTGAAAAGCTTGTATGATGTTATAGTGTGTCTTTACAGCTTACATTTGCTTTGGGTTTGCATCGGCCTCGGTTTTGTGTTGGGTACGGTATCAGCAAACATGTTTAACCCCACCTTATTTATCATGTACCTGTCCCAAGTCGGGTGTTAAGGTCTTTGGCTGGTCCTTTTTGTAATTTGTTTATTTTTTCCAAGAATAGTATAAATATATCGAGAAATGTTTATTATCGTATTAGATACATAAAATATTGATAACAGAATTAAAGCTACTTAACAAGTATACAATTTAAGATAAGATAAGACTGCATATATAAGAAAAGATTAATATTTTTAACCACGAAAAAGAGAGAATCATCCTAAGTAAATATGGTGACATTAGGAAATATATATTCACCATAAGTGTTTCTTCCTGATTTGCCAGCTTTCTATCTAGAAGGTTTATAATAGGTTGAACACTTCTCAACTGTTATGTGATATTTTAAAAATTCTAAAGCATATTTAAAATCTGAAACATTTTTTTTAAATCTGAAACATTTCCTTTACATCTACTTACATATATATAATATTTCATCACCAACATTATGCATTTTTTGTGTTGTTAAAATTATTCATAATATTTACACCCAAGATAATATCTTGTTGATTTAAACAAAGAGAAACAAAGAAAAACAGCATACTTAATAAAGGTTTCAAAGGACCACCAGAAATTTTTGACAATATTACATTCCCAGAAAATGTAAATAAAAGATTTTTTGTTTCAAAACAAAAAGTTCACAACCCATTTTCCTTAAATTTACATTTATGTAAGGAAGAATTATACGGAAGAATTCTGTGAACAATTTTAAATCGAAAAGTTTGAAGTTTGGTGTCCTGTTAGGCATAATTCTAATTTCGGTTCAGTTTTTAACTCATGTTCCCACTTATTTTAATGTTCGAAGGATACTTTTTAATATTTTCTTTGAATAATTATTTAAAAACTTACATAGCTTGTCATCCCCCTTATTTTTTCTATCAAATTACATTCAACATGATCCAGTTTTTAAGCTCACACATTTTTTCTTCCAAGCTGTGTGATAGCTGAAAACACTGTAATAGTCTATAAAATTTACTTCATGCAATTCTTCTCAAGTATATATTATTCCACATTCAGTTAATATTTCATTTATAAAAAAAATGTATCATTTTCACTTCATATACAATTGAAACACACATTTCGTTCGTTAATCTTTATACAGGGGTTTAGCCATATTGATTGACTCAAGATATCAACACTAGAAGTGCATATACTTGTATGAAAATACAACGATTTACTCTTCAATTAAGAAAATTTAAAACTATATCCCTCCAGAAAGGACTGAATTTATTGATATTATTTTTGGGCCTTTCATCGTACAGTACAATATTTTATCTCTACCCCATTTTTGAATCTTTCAAAGTAGGAGAGTTTTCCGTGGTGAGTGGTTCAAAGGGTTTAAATTGCTCTATATAGTTTAACATATTTGCCATATATTACAGGTAACAGGTCCAAAACTAGTAAAGATACGCTGATACCATACGGATCAAACAATTTATGATGGCAACCATAAAAATCTAAGACGTATCTGTGTCTTAGTAATTTATTCGATAAAATCAATGCCCTCTTTGGCAAATATGTTAACCTATATAGAGCGATTTCGGGTTATCATCCAGGATCTATGAGGAATCATATGCGTATTGGATAAGCAAACACAGTCATATACAAGGACAACATATACATTTAAATGATCTTTAATTGCTTTACTCAACTATTCCAGTACTATTATAAGTAAATACGGACACAAGGATGGTTGGTCTTAGTCATTCAATTTTTTATATGGATATGAAAAACATTAAGGCAATATTTGCTTAATTATAAATATGAAAGTTTTATTTGTTTAGTGCGATCTAGAAATCGTTACAAGGAGGGGGTTCCACCTTTTTTGGAAAGCCTTTTGTCAACCTCTAGATTCAACAATTTCTTATGTTTCCTACATAGAATGAGTATGGTCTCCTTGACATTTACCACATATTTTTCCTTTAACATACATACTGCCTCTACTTCTTTGTTATATTTGCTTACATTCTTAACCACTGAAATAGGTAATGCTTAAGCACGTATTGTTCCTACCGCTAGATTTGGCCTGCCATTTCTAGTTGTTTTGATTTGAGCAGTTTTACCATGTTTGGATCTTGAACTTCCTAAACCGAAACGCCAGACAAAAGGGAAACGTTGAAAGACAATCTAGAGAACAAGTACAAGACCGGACATAACACATATACATATTAAATGAAAAACAAACAAGCAACTATGAACAATGCGGACCCCTCCAAATCACATGTGGGTAACCAATCTGGTATTATTCATTTCAAGGTAAAGAGGAAGTTTTCATTGAATTACAATCTTCAGCCAGAGAACAGACGGGACCTTTTTTACTCCGAACCTTCACAGAAAAGGTTCAGTCTTCATCCGTGAAACGGATATTACATACCGGCCGACAAGATTGTGATATCGACCGTTAAATGTCTGAATTAAAGAGTTTAACAGAGGAGCAATATATACATAACTGAGTAGTTTTGTGTCAAAGACCCAGATTTGTCTAGAAAATCATGTATTGGATACATGCTCATGAAAAACATATTAGCTAAGAGATGTATACGCCATAAGCCAGGGCAGCTGGAATGAAACTGCCAATGGACGCGAAGATGGCTATTAGAAGGTTGATGTCATCATGTTTGTAATAGTCAGTGACGACTTCCTCCATTGTCGATTTCGAGATGGAGATCAAGGTATGAGGTTGCATTTGGAGTGTCTGTTGTGTCTTTATTTGCAAGATGATATGGGAAGATCAGGTGAAGATAATCACAGAATCGTGCATTGTTCTGCAACAGAACATCTTTTACTTTCCTATTTAGCTCACCTGGCCTAGAGACCATGTGAGCTTTTGTCATCACTTTGCGTTCGTCGTCGTTGTCGTCGGCGGCGGCGTCGTCTGTTAACTTTTCACATTTTCATCTTCTCTGTAACCACTGAACAGATTTCAACCAAACTTGGCAGAAATGTTAGGCATGTGATCATTTACCAGATTTGTGAAAACTTGGTGCCGATTCGAAATTCAACATGACCGCCATGGCCAATTATGTATTCTGATTGGTCCAGATTTCAAACATCTTCTTGTCAGAAACTACAAAGTGGATTTGATTGTTACTTTGCAGAAATGATTGTTAGATATTCCAGTTCTTAACGGAAATTCAAAATGGATACCATGATTCTAGTTAAGCTTTGCCTTGGACTCATTTTGTCACATACTGTATGGCTTGCCAATTAAGGATGGTGTGCACTAATTCTTTGGGAATCATAAAGAATGGTCATTCCTCCATCACTGACTCTACAATTTCAGTTTCGTGTTCTCAAATACTGTGTGACCAACCATCATATGTATTGGTGTGTAAATGTTTCATTTGTAGACTAACAGGATTGAACCAAAAATAGGCCATCGACCAATATTTCACCATTGACTTTGGTTTCATTTTATCAATGAGTATTTCTCAGATACTACATGACTTATGTTCCAGATATGTTTCTCACAATAATTATGTGTTCTAATTGGCCCATGTTAATCTGATAGTCCTTTTCAATCATGTAGCAAATTGTAAAAAAGACAATCAAACACAGTTCAACAAAAATTGCCAGGTGAGCGATTACAGGCTCCATGGAGCCTCTGGTTCTGGGATAGCTCTTGAAGAATGTCTTCCTCCAACGAGTGATGAAATAGATTGGCGAGCTGGGGAGAACCTTGGAATGTCGACCTTCTGCTGGAAAACTCGTCCAATAAAAACTTAACAAGTATGTTGCCACTAACTGCATAGTTTGTGTCGCATTATTTCTTGATAATATTGAAATCTGAATCGGAAGAAAAGATTTGAGACCGGCTTGATGGAACATTTGGCAGGCCCAGCAATATAACACTGCTTGTGAGGACACTAGACAACTTCGGGATCCAATGCAACAAAGGGAGATCATAGTCCTCAACTTTTAGAGAAAATCTCAAAAGAAGACAAACCTGACATATAATTATCAATTATCTTCTTTTTGAAAGTGTTGTAGCTGTGTAAGTTGGATTGTCATGTGTGCTGCCAATGCCTAACTCATTGAACAATTGATGAAATGTTTTTGCAGACAAATACGATATTAATTGGGGCCTTATCTGCTATCACGACACATATTTGTCATTAATAATAAACATAGTTTCGGCAACAACTGGATCTAATGCAAATGATGAGAGATTAATCCTAGAAATGTGCATATTCAAAATATATCAAAATTCGCTATCCTTTTGTAACATTGGTAAACTTGTATTTTTTGCAATCTTTTCCCAAAAATTTGAAAAATACATAATTGATACTCATTGATATTTTACTCTGTTTGTTTTTATTTGGCCCACCTGGCACCAGACTTCCGGATATAATATATCATAGGATCAGGTATTTAATTAATGGAATGACGTTGCAAAGTCATTGTATATTGCATTTTAAGTTACTTATAATAAACTGATATATTTCCTTTTCGGTCACCACCAGATTGTTTGCAATATCAAAATCGTCTTCCTTCATTTAGGAGTATAAATAAAGTCATCACACCCATCACAACATTATCTGCATTCACCTTTTTTGTTTTGCCAAATATTTTGGCAAATTCGTCAATTCTTTTGATAAAGGTGCTTTCATGCAATTTCTGCTATGTTTTAATGAGTGAATATATTTCATTTTGATAATCCAATCGTTGGCGATATTCTGTTTATTTAAAATCAAGTTCTGGTATAACCTATGTGGTTATTTGTGCTAGATAAATGGGTTCTAAAGTCTACTCTGAGTCGTTACAGGAGTATATTTTAGTTAAAAATATATTTGTTCCCTGTACTTTGCATCGTGTGTTAATTTGCAATATTTATGAATTGCAGGTGTAGTATAGTCAAAATGATTCTACATATTATGTTGCTGACCAGTGTAACAGTTGCTGAATCGTCAAATGTTTGTTTTGCTATAGAAGATGAAGCTCCTTTCAAAGACCTATGGAAAAGTTTGAAAGTTTTGGAGAAATTCACGATGGAATTAGAAACTGGTTTGAAAGGTAAAGTATTTTTGAAATGTTTGCGAGAATCTCGCTTTAAACATGATAGATATTTGCCAGATTATTTGACACATTTGCTGGCCTATTAACGGAAGATGTCATTAAATATTTTACACATAAAGGTAGATAATAAGGTGGTAAAGTTTAAAATAAAACGTTAATATAAATAAAAACTATCGGATAAGAGAAATATTTCGAAGTGTTAAACAATCTGATTCTGTGTACATACGATGTGGCATCTCACATAAAAAGGACAAACAATTGACATTAGTAATGGTTGATTGGTCATATAAAGGAGTACCCCCAGCTTACCGATAGGTGGTCATCTATATAGGTATGACAATGAATGTACCACAGCTAACAGACAGCATGTCA
Organism: Geukensia demissa; assembly: GCA_034783895.1. Classification (NCBI taxonomy): domain Eukaryota; kingdom Metazoa; phylum Mollusca; class Bivalvia; order Mytilida; family Mytilidae; genus Geukensia; species Geukensia demissa. Next base: position 6,624 of record JARWCS010298788.1, read on the forward strand.
GTTGCATAGATATGACAACATATAACATGAACGCATAATTTCTTTCAACATGAACTTAAACCCGTACGTGACCATTCATTTTATCTGTCTCTATCCAAATATTGAGAAAATAAGCATCTTTCTCATATCTATTAAAGAAACATCTTAGAATGGAAATATACATCTCAATGGTTTCCACTGACGACAGGATTATTACCCGTTACCGATGTTTGATAATGTCGAAATGATTTTTTGGCCTTTGTCGTAAAGGACTTTGGCTCCTGGTAAAAACGGAGAAGAGTTACAAATTAAAAGTATCTTTATTCAGCTCTCCTTGTAACTAAAGTTTAGGGCAAAACGGCCTAATTTAAACACAAAAGTTCACGTGCTTGAGATTCCCGTTAATCTTCGTTTCACCAATAAAAATCTTTGTTGTATTTCAAATCTCTTGACAACTGATGTTTGATTGGCTAGATAATTAAAGTTGTTTATGTCAACTGCCATGTTAGATACCTTACACTAAATTTAAAATAAAACTGACAATGGGATTTAATTAGAAACACCTGTATTTAATTACGCAATTTTCTCTTAATAATTATGTCCCATGTAATCAACAAATGTCAGTTTGTTTGTTAATCTATTTATCATTTCAACTTTTAAAACTTGCTTTATTCTCACCTTGAAAAATAAATAGTATAATATCAAAAGGGCAAAATAAATAATTTGTTCGAAAACATAGAAATTGTTATTTTTTGCAATTAAATTTATATTAACTTAAAATCTAAAATGTTTATTAAAATATTTATCGTCAAACTTTAAAATCCACAATAAAATATTAAGTTGCAAAGCTGTTATATTTCCCAATTTTGTAAATTAGAAATTTATCAAAATGTATCTATAACTTCTCCTCTCTGCCTCATTTAGCTTTGGACCCCAAAGCTGTGTATCATCAGCTTTTTATATGAAATAGATAAAATATATATTATCAATTAATGAAATACAAATACAAAATAAAAATTGAGTTGAAGGAGGATTTCTGATTGCCATTAAATTCCAGGTAATTTACGGGGCCAATTATTTTGATCCTTATCACAGTAAGCTCTAAATGATTTGATAAAAGGTGAGTTGGTCCTCTCTACTAAGCCGTTTGTTTGAGCATGGTACGAGCTTGTATGATGCCATGTAACATTAAAAACTTCACACAAAGAAAGTACTAAAGTTGACATGAAACTTTTACTTCTGTCTGACACTAGAACTCGAGGTGCTCCGTAGCAAGCAAAGATCTCTGAAAATATAATCTTTGCTACTTTGGATGCCTCTTAACTTTTCATTGTGAATGTCTCCATCCTTTTTGTTAAAGTGTCCATCATAATAAAAAGATATTGATATCCATCCTTAATTTTACTTAATTTAAGAAAGTCTGTATGCCATCTTTCAAATGGTCCAACGATGGGTAATGGAGTAAGAGGTGGGTTTTTGTGTTTGTTGTCCACTTTTATACGTTGACATCTGTCGCAAAAGAGGATATGATCTTTGATTGTTTGGTGCATTTTTGGCCAATAGTATTTTTGTCTCAAAGCAGCCAAGACCCTTTAGCCTCTTAGATGTGCAACTCCAAAATTTGTGTCATGAAAAGCTGTCAAAGCATCATGTTGCAACACTTTGGGAAGGCACATTTGTTTGATATACTTTTTACCCTCCGCTGTTTTGAATCTTTTTTGGAACCATTTGTATAAAACACCATCAGAAACCGAAAAATCCTGAGCCTCTGCTAAAACCTTTTGTCGGATCTTTTCATCTTGGTACAATTTCTTCCACTAAATATTTACACATACATGTATGTTGAAAATCAAGATCCTGCGTTTGCAAGCGACATATAGAAGACATATCCAACAACTTAGAATAAAAAATTGCAAGGTTTATGGGAGCTAGAACAAGATACTCGTCATAGAATAACCCCAGTTCTAATCTCTAAGATTTCTCCTCTACCTGACAATTAAAAATTTCAACATGCCTTGCATCCGCGAAATATACTTGAACTGGCGATGTATTGTTTGCTTCATCTGCCAGTTCAGTATATTGTCGTATGATTAATGCATCTGCTACTTCATTCATTTTCCCTGGTTTATGAATGATTTCAAAATCATAATCCATATGTTTTAAAGACCAACGACCTAATTTCCCTACTGCTTCTTTCTGATCCATCAAATACTTTAAAGCCTTGTGATCTGTAAAAATTTTGAACCTCCGAGTGAAATATGTACGGAAATGTTTTGTTCCTTCCACAACAGCCAAACATTCTTGCTCTGTTGTACACCAATTACGTTCTGCTTTTGACAGACTTCTGCCACCATATGCTATTACATGCTCCCGACCATGAATATCAAACTTAACTGACCGAGAACAAAACCAATAGCTGTCTTACTAGCATCACAAGTCAGCAAAAAGGGTTTATTCATGTCAGGATATTCAAAGATTGGTGCAGATAATAGCGCATGCTTGAGTTTATCAAAGGCCTCCTGACACTAGAATGTCCATTGAATTTTCTTTTCATAATCTTTCCTCAACAGAACATTCAAAGGAAAAGCAATTTTTAAAAAATTTTCCACACATTTCCTTGAATAACTACACATACCTAGAAAAGATTTAACCTGCTTTTGAGTTTTTGGAACCGGAAAGTTACTTACAGCCTCAGTTTTGAAGGATCTACATGAACGCCATGTTTTGAAATGATATGACCTAAGTATTTTACTTTTTTCGCTGCAAATACACAGTAGCTTGGTTTTAAAGTGAGATTGCTCTAGATGCCACAGATGTTTCTCAATAGATTTGCTAAAAACCAAAATATCGTCTACATACACCAACACAAATTTCCAATTTAAACCTCTCAAAACCTGAGTCATAATCATCTGAAAACTGATTGGGGCATTTCGGAGACCAAAAAGCATACGTATCCATTCGTATACACCAATTCTAGTTATAAATAACTCGTTGTTTCATTCATTTCAATTTGCCAAAAGCCACTATGTAGATCAAGTGATGAGAATATTTGAGAATATTTGTGCCTGAGATTCGCCTATTGTGTCAAAGACACATTCAAGTCTTGGTAAAAGGAACACCATAGGCTTCGTTATTTTGTTTAACTTACGATAGTCTACAGCGAACCTCATTTCACCTGACCTTTCTTTACAAGCACAACAGGAGAATGGTATTCACTGTTTGAGGGAATAACAATTCTGTCCTTCTGCATTTCGTCCACTTGCCTACCGATCTACTTTACTATGGTCGGTGATTGAGGATAAAACGTTCTGCTCACTGGTCTGGGATCTTCATATGTTTCAATCTTGTGTTTATACACATTTGAATGACCTAGCTCTGAAAGGCACGTAGCAAAAACATCTATATTGCGATTCAAAAAATGTGTTAACTTTTGTTTTTGTTCCGAGGGTAAATCTGCATTCTGTAAATCAAATTTAATGTGTGTTTTACGTTTGTCACTTCCGGTTTTGATTGTATTAACGTTTGTCTCTTTAGACGGTTCGTCGTTTAACTCTTGTATTGATTCCTCGTGAACGTCTGCTACTAAAGTACTTTACTTGCAGGAAGGGTAACTGGTTTGACTGTAGGATTTGACGCTAATGACTGACTTTTTGCTATTAATTTTGACTAAACATTCAACCCTGAATATCACTTACATGCTCCAAAAGAACAATATCTCCTGAGTTGAAATTTGGATACCAATGTTACATTCGTGTTGTGGAGGTATAATTACAGTTGCCAAATTCCTGACAAGTCCAGCACTAGTTTGTATTGTGCACATTTTAGTTGTATTTAGGAGATGCATGATGTTTGCTGCTAAATCTAACTGTACGCCGTGTTGTTGAAATGAAATCATTTCCTATTATTAAAGAGTGTTGTAAACCTTTAAAAAACATGAACAAAATGATGAAATACAGTGCCTTTAAATGTTAATAGTAATTTAACCAAACTTTTGATCACGTACTCCCAACACATGTTACAAAAATATTCAGATTTACAAAGTTTGTTATCATGGGATAATTTTTTAATGAAATCTGAGCTACAGCACGTGATCATTGCACCTGTATCCAAAAGACAATGGATTTTTCTCCCCTGTACATCAACAACGGTGGTGTTTTTATGCATAGATCTGGCCAAATTCACCTCTTCATTATTTCTACCTTTGTGCCTATCTTTTCACTTGCGTCTTGGGATAGGAAAAACGAGGCGGAGCATTTAAAAAATGACTGTCATTTTTATCATATCAGGTCATTAATGAAGAGCTAAAACAGGTTCAGCCATAAATACAGGTCTATTACATCCTCTATCTGTATTAACCATGTAGTTTTAAGCTGTATTATTTCCGTAACCTATCTACATGTATGGACAATTTTGATACAATTTATCTATTTAAGGTGACACACATTTTAAAATTGGCATAGATTTATTTAAAAAATTGTTAATTTCAGAAAAGAAAACATTAAGTGATCAAGGCTGTGACATCGGATGGCGTATATTCGGAGATAACTGTTACTATATAAGTATGGATAAGAAAACCTGGTTTGAGTCAGAGGTACTGATAGTCATTTTTGTAGCAATAACAAAATTCCAGTTAGAGCGTAAACACGATAAAAATCATATAATTATGATTGGGTTCCAGAGTAGATACATCGTCGATTTCCAGCCTTCAATTCTAAGAATATAGTCTACATATGATAAATATGGATATGTGTCCGATATTGAAGGCCTCAGGTCAACCTGTAAATGTTGGCAATCTATACGTTTTGGATGGCATAGCACATCTCTTTTAATCTATACACATATTCCCAACAAAATTTTAGCGAATGTTAGAAATCTCTTATTGTAATCGGCCTTAGCTAATCTGTGTTGGGTTGTCTGTAATTTTGTTTTAATTTTTTCAAAGACTGTCTTATAGACATATAGAAAAAAATAGATGTAGTATAATTTATAAACATCCATCCAAAACGTTTAATTTACAAACATTTTCAAGTTGACCAACGAAAGGAAAATTTATGGGGTTAATATCAGAGAGACTGCAGTCCGACAATGGAAACATATCCAAACCCTACGGCTAGCTGTAAAAGCCCCCCCCCCCAAATAACAACTATCGGCCAAGTCCAGTGTAGAGTACCCATGTGAGAGATCAGTGCATAGTCCAAAGAAACAAGACAAATTTGAAACAAACTAAAAGATAAAAAGAAAACAAAAGGAATAAGGGCTTGGAATCCACGAACTCCTTTACAAAACAGGAGTTTGAACAGGTGCTCATGAAGGGTAAGCATCCCCTGTCTTGTGCGCAACACCTGTCGTGGTTTCCTTAATGTCAAATCGGTGTCAAATCCGAAAAGAATCCACGAACTCCCTTATAAACAGGAGTGTGATCAGGTGTTATGAAGGGTAAGCATTACCTGTCTTGCGCGCAACACCCGTCTTGGAATCCTTAAACTCTAATCCGGGTTAACGTCGATCCGAAAAAAGGTCAACTTATTTTTGTATTACCGGTAACAGGTCCATTACTAGTTGAGATAATCTGATACCATATGGATCAATCAATTCGTGATGGTGACCATTAAATTTTAGGAGGGACGACTTCCACCTTAATTGTATGAATCCTTGTTGTAGTAATTTATGCGACAGCAGCAATGCTCTCTTCAGAAAATGCAGATACTTGAAACAAATACGAGAGTATCAAATCAACTGCGAAACATAAACCCCTTAGGCAGGGAAAGCAGGAATATTGCCTCATAAATATGGGAAATTTACAATAGGAAAGTTGAAGTCATCCCGTTTGTCGTAAATCTTAGAAACAACTTTTCCTCTTGGTCAATTTTGAGGAATAAATCTAGGTATGAAGCAGATTTTGTTGAGTCTGTGGCCTCCTTAATTTCTAGTTCGCTGGGATATATTTGGTCGAGATGGTCAAATAACTAAAAGTTTACAAGTAACTCTTAATCATAAAAACAATGGAGTCCACTGGATTACATTTTTTATTTATTAGATAGTTTTTCTTTTATTTCTTTCAATGAAATAACGTGCATTCTTTTGCCATGCCTATGAATATATGTCTTACGGAATAATTGAACCAGATTGAACCGGCAATTATGACCTTATCCAGCTCCTGGTGCATTCGCGCGTCTCTTGTATGACAGACACAGCCTCGGTGGTGTAATGGTTAGCGTGTTCGCCTCGAGTGCGGAAGATTGTGGGTTTGATCCCCGGTCGTGCCAAACGAAAGACATTAAAATTGGTATTTGCTGCTTCTCCACTAAGCACGCAGCATTTAGGAGTAAGAGCAAAGACTGGTCGGCCCAGAGTCA
>JARWCS010298898.1:0-12958 GCA_034783895.1 Geukensia demissa
ATTCATCATCAATATGCTCTCGCCCTGAATATGCATGAAATATCTGCCTCTGAATGTTAAGCATCATTCAATCAATCAATCAATCAACCTAATTTTACCAGCAATCTCTGAGGTCAGGTGGTAGTGTTTTTCATACAAAACTTCTCTGTAAGTACTCTTTGTCTAATGGTCCTATTATTGAACAATTGCTCCAATAATCAGGTTGTATCTTAAACAACCCCAAGATTTTTTAATTTTTTATTTTCTGTTACAGGGGACAAACCAACCATATTTTCTGAGAAAATTTCATAAAAATAAAAGTGATGACCATTTACTTTCAAGCCCTATCCTTTTTTGTCACTTTGAATACCAGGCATCATGTTGCAGAATTCATTAAATAATCAAACTTCAAAGGTTTATCCAAAAGACTAAGGGCTTATTTCTACTTCAAAAGTGATCATCACACAACAATCACTGTGTGTTTCTTCTTTTTGTTTATACTTTAAATCTCAGCAATAAATCGTGCCACACCATGTGGTAGTCATGCAACAGTCTGGAGATGTCGTGTAACAATTGTGCTACGAAAGATAAATGAAGTATAATTGAACCCTCACTTTAAACTGTTGTGAATGTCTTTCATAAAAATGATCCAACTTATGTCAAAAGCATGGTTATAAATGTACATGTGAAACAATTTGTATAGAATGCAAATTTTAATGATGTAATACATCAAAATTCAAATTTTAAATCCATTTTTTTGTAGTCTACAAATGTTTTAAAATGACTGATTTTCTGTCCAAATTTTGATCTATGAGCTATGGTATAAAAAGAAAAAAATAGACTTGAAGTGTTTCTGAATTGAATTATAGTTTATTTGTACAGTACACACAAAGTGTTTTGTATGAAAAACACTAAGGCTGGTGAAATTTCTCCGACTTTCTTAAATTTTCACCAGCAATATCCAAGGTCAGGCTATAGTGTTTCTCATACAAAACTATATGTGTATATAGTAAAAAAACTCCAAAGCTGGTGAAATTCAGACTTTCTCCAACATTCTCCGAATTTCACCAGCAATATCTGAGCTCAGACCCAAGTGTTTCAAACAAAACTCTCTGTCTGTACTGTACATCTCAGCAAATAAATAATTTAATTATTGAACTTTTTTTTATATTATATTTCCTAGCATTGTGGTATTTTGCCTGTTATTTCACATTGACACAGATTTTAGCAAGGGTAAAAAAAAAGTGTGTCACAAGGATTGGGATTTCATCTTTGTTGCAGGCGAGCTGGTGTAGTCTTCTTGACATCTAAACCCCTTAAACTTTCATATTTTGTAGAAATTGTTGTCATAGTGCCACATTTATATGACAATGCAAAAAGGAGTGACTATCATCTTCTAAATCTTCTGAAAGTCTACATAAGTTTAAAATCCATAACAATGTGCAAAGTACTTACAAGAGAAGAGAATTGCTAGTGGTCCCAGTATTGGATTCATTACAGTAACTATGATGGCCAGGACTAGATAATCATAAGGTTTTGGGCCAATGTATCGCCCATCAATTATGTTTTTGTTGACAAATACTGGATCTTTAGTGACCAGGATAGTCTTATCTCCTGACATAAATCCCATGTTTTACGTCTGAAAAAAAAACAGTAAGAATGTGCATAAAATTTTATTCCTGGTCTCTTAAATGAGGGTGGTAAAGGGGGTCCCGCACACAGACATACGAGAAATAAAATGTCATTTCACAAGGAATGAAAAATTATAATTTTGCTTGCACATTGCTATTTTGATCAAGACAAGTGACACACGACATATAACAACCCTCTAGCAAACATAACACATGAAATAAAAAAACAGTAAAAATGTTGCACGGAAATAACCCTGTACCATCCTCTTAAATTTATTCTAATTTTTATGTATTACTATGGGTGAATACATTGAGTACAATTTTCTAACATTTTTTAACATTGTTCTGATTGTTTTTTTTTTCAGTACCACATTTGAAAATGTAAAAATAAATGCTTCTCATCTTCTAAATCATTTCATGTAAATCTATGTGTCTTTGAATCCTTACAAATGATCTATCTACACAGAGTAGGTGATTACTTAATAACCAATGTTCTAGAAAGCCATTCTAAAATCTAAGGGCCTGGGCACACTAGGCTTAACCTAATCCGAAGTAACTTAATCAGGGTCAACTTAAGCCGGTTTGCAGGTAACCTATTGCGTTCACACTAGTGTTGGGGTTCTGACTTAACTTAATCCGGATAAAAATTGAAACACAGAAATGTAAAGACGTAAGTAACGTTTTCCAATGTTTTACTTTGGTTATTCTAGAAAATCTGAGAACAAAGTTTGAATAACAATTACCCATGACTTTGTGTAAAATAAGAAAGCGTTTTTACTAATAATGAAAGTGAAGGTAGGCAAGTGAAGGGAGACAACTCATGATTGATGAAAAAAATGGACACAATAAAATAATATCAAGACCCTCTTGGGGTTTTTTTGTACATTGATGTAATAAAAACAGATATATTTCTGTTTAAAAATAGACTATGTATCACAAATAACTGTTTTTTCCGGATTATTTCAAAGAATGATCATTACACTTCAAAACTTTTAAACGACCAATTAATTTAGCAGAACCAATTACATTTTGAATGATGTTTTCAATCTGTACATTATATGTCTGTCTGTTTCAGTGGTAATTTATTCATAACTGAATAATTAATACTGTAATGAACTTGAACTAACAAGTTTTATTCAAATGTATCAATTATGTTAGTATATGTCAAACGATATGCAGAAAAATGAATCATATACAAAAAATAACTTTGTCTGATGACAGATTTAAACCAGAAAAAACCAGTACCATCCCCTTTTACACTTTTCAACAAATAAACCCCTATGCAAACAAAGCAGAAGAACATAGATCTACAGTCCTCCACTATTCATTAAATTGTATCTTCCAAATTTCTAAGTTTTTCAAGAAGTAAATCTACTACACCAATCTTAAATAGAGCACATTTTGAAACCTGTTTATATTGAGGATTTTTATAAGTTTCATTTAAATCCTGGTTTTGAAGGGACATAACTCCTTACAAGGCCCATCTTCAAATTCTTCTAAGCTAGAGAATGTCCAAATGTTCTGTTACATGTACATTTTGATAATAATCAGGTAAGAGCAATATCATTTTATGCATACACCATTTTTTATTTGGGGTGATTCAAAGTTATTCACAAGGAGTGATATTCCACCCCAAAAGTCCCTTATGGGGACCTCCAGGTTTGTAATTTCCCTGTTTTTTCTTGCGGTTGGAGAGCAGTCTCTCTGACATTGTGGTTGATCATGGCAATTTATTGGACAAGTTCCATATACATGTATATATATCTTTATGAAATTACTGACTACCAGGATAATTAATTTGGTCAATTGGTCAATAATTATTGGGTTTTGGAGTTAATGAACCATAGACAACATTATAAATCTTGAATAAGAAATTTTTAAAAAGACCTAGGGAACCTTGTCGCTTTGAAGTAAGATAATAAAGATTTATATAGTGTAAATTTTGAACAACAGAAAAAAGACAGTCAATTCTTTGTTTTGTATATCAAAATAAACATGGATTAAAAAATATATCATAAATTTAAGCAATTTTTGACTGATTTTTGTAAATTTATTATTGTTAAAAAAGGAAATATTTTTAGTTTTTTATCCAATTTCGAAAATTTTTGATATAGTACCGGGGTAGGGCAAAATTGTCCTGTACATCTTACATATATATTAAATTTGTATTTTAACTGCAGTTATATTTTTATTTCTTGAAATTATTTTAAAAATATCTTATCTTGCAGATGAATCTCTTTCCAAAGAAAAATTAAAAAGTTTTATTCTTCAATGGCCACAGTAATGTTTTTTAAAAATGTGACTGAATAATATGAAATACATCTATAGACAAAAAAATTAAGTGACCACTGAAAGATTTATTTCTGTATTAATCCAAACCTCCATTTAATTGGTATATCCCACAAGTAATAAAGGAATTTGAGTTGGAGGGGCTTACACAATAATGGTGATGCAGAGTAAATTAAAACCAATTTGTTAAAAAGATTCCTCAACAAATTAATGTAAAGGTTAAAAACAAAAACATAGAATAGAAAGTGCCTATGGGACACTGATGCCACAGCCAAAGATTTAACAATTAACCCACTCTCAACAAAAATGCCTGCCATGTGATAAAAAAGGGATGTAACTTGAGAATGATGGAAGTGAAACAAGCTATTTTCAAACTCAACCTGTATTTATTGGTTCTCATCAACATATCAGAATTTCATGACATCAAATTTTAAAAAAAGTCATTTCCAGGGGCAAAAACTGGCATGACAGAAGTGAAACAAGCAAAATTTGAACATAATCTGTAATTATTGTTCCTCAGCAACATTTCCATTCTTCAAATCATTCTGCTGATATTTACCAAAAGTAATAGATCAGAAAGACATATAACATATCAAGGGGCATAACTCTGGAGTAAAAAAAGTGAAACGGAACAGTTTCAAAGGAATAGATATGTTAAGCCCCATATTTAGCCCAAATTTTTGATATTGTTACACAATCATTAGTTGTTGTGAAAATGCTGTTTAATAATCGTCTTTTAATAGTGATTACTTTTTTTAATATACTTTTCGTCATTTGTACAAAATGAAAGGGAATATTTGACTTTTTCAACAACAATATAACATTTTCTGTAAAAGGACTTAATTTTTTGGAAGTGTTTTGTTCAAAATAGATATGATGTCACCAAAACATTACAAACCAGACATTTGTACTTGATATATCTTCAATTGTGTAAAGTTTGATTGTGATTTTTTTGTGTGATCTAAACTAAAATCAACAAAATTGTATCATTTTAAGTAATTTCTGAGTATTTTCATATCTCAAGCATTTTCTATGTGCCATGTGACCATTGTAGAACCAATTAAACTAAACAGTCTGTTGGATCTTCTTTTATTAGATATTATTCGATACAAAAAAATATAAAAAAAAATAGATATAAGTAGTTATAATTTTTTAGTCAAATTTTTGGGCCAAAAATGTGTATTAATGACCTTTGACCTGTATCTATTGGCCCTCAATAACATATTCAAATTTCAAATCATTCTGTTAAATTTAACAAAAGTAATTAATAGGAAACCCCAAATTTAAAGAAATAAAAGCCATTTGGAACCACAAAAAAGAGCAGGCTTTTTTTCGAACTTAGCCTGTATTCCATGTATTCATTGGTCTTCAACAACGTATCCAAATTTCAAATCATTCCATTGAAATTGACAAAGTTATTTATCTGAAACCATTTTTTGGAAGTATGTACAGATGGATGGACAGGGGTAAACCATTGCCCCGGTGCATAGCAGTTGGGGAATAATAATGTGATTTTTTAAATTTTATTTCCATTCTTGTGGGTGTTCACTGTGATCGTTGTCAATCTGTATCTGCAATTGCTAAAAATTATATTGGAATTGACCTATTTCCAATTGTGTCATAATTATCTCCCCTGATTTACAACTACGGCTATGCTAACATTACAGTCTACGAGGCTTTTGAATTATTATCAAAATTTTTACCTGTAGACCTTATCAATTCACACCAATTAGTGACAGGATGTGAAATTACTCTCAGGCAGTTATTTTCTTAATCAGTTGCACAGGTGAAGTTGTGTATTGGGGCAATATACAAAAGGATTAGTGGTACTCCCATATGATCTAATAAAGCTGATAGCCATAGCTTTGAATCAAGGGAGGTAATTTAGAGTGAATTGGAAAGTGGTCAATTAATAGGTTCAAAATTTACTTAAATTCTTCAATATGAAAACATCTTCATAAATCATATAAAGAATATTTTGACTATGCTGATGATAAAAAAAGTTACTTTTCAGGTCATTATCCTTATCGGGGAGTATAGTACTCCTAGTCCTAATATACAGAATGCCAAACATTAATTCTAGAGGTACTTAAGTTTTTTTAATCAATTGATATATGTATTCTTTTTATGACTAAAACCATGAAATATCAGTTTTATAGACATTTCAAAAACTGGAAACATCTAAAAATTTACATTCCTTAGTCAAAATATTCCTTGGTGATGTGTCCTGAAAGTAGACCAACTGTCCTCTGACTAACAGTGAGGCACGGAACGCAATTTTTTTTATATACATGTATACATTTTAAAAAATCGTGTCCAGTGCCTGGGCTCCGACTTGCTGAAACCAGGGGTCCCCGCCCCCTTTTGAAAAGCAAAAATGATAAAAATGGAAAAGTTTGGTGTAAATTTTGGTAATCTCCATTAGAAATCAAGAAAATTGATGAATCAAGAGGTCCACAAAATGGGCCCCCCTTTTTCAAAGTCAGGATCCACCTCTGTACTGTTCATTTTGTATTAAAGTTTGCGAAACGTAACTGAAACATTTTAAACTATGAAATAAACAAAATTTTGTTTTAAATTCCATTCAGAGCATTGTGTGTTAGGGAATAGTGAGTATGATCATGATGATAAAATGAGTATGTGTCGCAAAACTACATTGACTGGATTTTACTGTGTGAAAATATATATCATTAAGTCAATCAATTCTAACAAATCTTACCCTTTATCCTATTGCATTACACAGAATGGCCTGGTTGTGTTTTCAATTTGTGTATTCGCTTCCGCTATTTACACCTGTCAGGTAAAAATTGTGTACATCGCATGCGCATATAGGTAAAGTGACCATTTCCGCTTACCTGTATAATCAATTACGAAAGAATAAAATAACTTGTCCATTAATCATTTCATGTAGGAAGCACTTTGGCAATAAACATGCCTTTCGGCGGCCAAAAATCAATAGACTAATTACTACAAGTATATAATTCCATTAACGGAAACGTGTGATTTCTCTAATAAAGAAGTAGTTAATTCTTTTGTAGTACATGTAAGCCGAATTAAGATAGATATATGTACTGTCTCGATTACATAAATAATACAGGGAAAATCGTTTGGAACAACTCCTTTGTCCGGTCCTGGTTTCGTACTAACCGAAACAGTGATTTTACCAAAAATAGAAATTGAAAAGAGACATCATCTCAAAATCAAGGCTTCTCCTTTATAACCTCCGAAGTGCTCGTGGTATGTAATCAGATTTTGGGGTATGAGTGTATTTTTCAAGTGCTTTAGAATGTAAACAAATGCAGTTGATTTCCGTAAAACATTATTTGATTAAATTGACCGCCCAATGACCACAATGGCATTCCACCAAAGTCTGGTTCAGAGTGGTTTCAGACATGTCAGAGGAGAAGATAAAAAAGTATGGCGGACAGAGGTCAACCGATGAAAAAATCTCAAATGGCCTTTTAGTAAGTTTAAAATGAAATATTGACCAGAAACCTGTATCGCTTTTATTACCTGCCAGTGATTTCAAATTTGGTCTTTGCCAGGTAGGAATTAATTCTGGAAAACTTTTGATGAAGGACGATTGGCCCAGTAGTTTCACACAAGAAGATTCTTAAATGACTTTTCGAAGTACATGTTCGGCTAGGGCGTCCAACTTGGTTGGTAGGGAAGGGTGCAAGATTTTTTTGGAAAAGGACCTTTTAAGGACCATTCCAGCCATCCACCATTCCACCATTATAGTTTGGTTGAAATTAGCTCAGCAGTTTCAAACAAGAAGATTATAAGGTGGATTTCCATTCGGTCCTATGTTAGACTGTAGTGGTCATAATCATTCCTTCGAAGTTTGGTTACAGTTGACTAGGTACCTTAGTTTTTAATAGACATGAAGATTTTAAGGATTTTCACGTATGTTATGTAAAGTAAATTCGGCTGTAGTGGCCCCATTGGTTAATCAAAGTACTGACGTACTGCCTATTCGAGTGATCCGATCGATATGTTTTATCTCTGGTCTATTTGACTATTGCATATTCCCATAACTCCCGAATAATATTATGGTGAACATGTCTCATTGAATAACTGGGGTTCTTCGAAAGCGCAGCATGATACGATCGCAGCACGTTGACAAATGAGTAAAGTGAGCAAATGAACCTTTTAATAAGTGGGGACATTCTTTTGCTGAACACAATAATGTGGTGGACACAGAAAGTTGCTGGACACGGTAATATAACTGGATCACTTTTAACACCTATTATTCTCAAAACTTTCGTTACATTTGTTGCATTGTTCATAAAAGGAATTCGAAGATACCAAAAGGGGCATACAGAAATCGTTAAGTCGGAAGACAGACAAGACCATGGCCAACAAAATGAAACGAAAGACAAATATAGAACACAAAACACTACACTGAAAACTAAAGCTGGAGTAACACGAACCCTACAAAGATCAGGGCGAGTTCAGGTGTTCCGGAAGGGTAAGCAACTCCTGCTCCACTAAATAAAGGACCTTCAATAGTTACATCATTATATTTATTGTCGACAGACAAGGTGAGAACATTTGTTTTGAGAGGCTACATCGAGAATTGTAAAAATATACTTCGCGCCAGCTACACGCGTCGCCTTTTGGGCTCCTTTTGTCTACGAAGATTGGATAATCTGCCTCAAAATGAAAATCTGTCGAATCAGAATTGTAATAAGAGACACTGGAATAAAAACTAGAATAAAGTTATGTTATTTTCACTTTATTTATTAAAATAAAAACAAATTGATTATGGAATCAATAATATCATAACAAACAAGTTTTCAAGCAAGTCTGCACATAACTTTTGAAATCTATGATTGCAACACTCACTACTATTATATTTCAAAATATATTATAATAAACATAATGCAGAAATTTTGTACTGTATTTTATAACCAGAATAGTAGAAACGTTTCTTTTGTTAATTAAAATTTATATGTTGTAATGGACGTTGTAGATATAAAACTAGGAGATGTGGTCTGACTGTCCATGAGACAGCCATCCACCAAATGACAGTCTAATTTAAGGTAGTATACCTGGGTTAAGGTGAGATCACTCTTGAAATCAGTCACATGTTTAAGCATTTGATTGAAACAGAATTAAATTAATCTAAGTTACTTAGGTGCTTAAATTTGAATTATGAAAATGGTTGATACAAACGTGTAAATGATTTATGAGAGTTATTTCCCTTAACCTAGGTATACTCCCTTCCCATTAAACTTCTACAGACCACACTTTTGTACAAAAAATTTTAAAAACTGGTATTTTGTCCTCAGACTTTTCTTGTTTTTGGTTTCATTAAACTTATTGTTCTAAAGATAGTTTTTATAGTGTTTATAATTACAAACACCATGTCATCAAAATACTGTAAGCTCTGAAATTATTGCGTGCATTTATTATTGCGATTTATTAATTTAGGCGATAATGCGAGTTTTATAATTGAGACTTTTAAAATGTAGTGTTGGAATACTACGGACAAAATCTGAAATGTGAGGTTTAATTATTGTGATTCTAACCCTGTTTAAATTTTCGCAATGATAAAAACATCACAATAATTTCTTAAACTACAGTAAGTTATAATAGCCAGTATTTTGATGCAGTCCTTTGGTACAAATAATGGAAACACGTATATTAGAAAATGTATATTAGTATTTCTATTATTTACATTTTCAACACATAAGGCACCTTTTACATGGTCCTTTCATAACTTAATTACAAATCAAAATGAATAAACAAAGTGAATCTGAGCTTTTGTTCTCAATAAAGAATATTTGATAAATTACCAGTATGAACATCGTGGAATAGCTACTTGATTTCATGTTCGTTTTTAAAATGTAATGACTTTTGATTTCTGTTGCCATATTCGTTGTACACTGTATCAATCTTTACACTTTACAAGTTTGTAATTGTTATCTTTAATATAAACTTCTATCTTAAGACAACGAACTAAACGCTAAAATCATCATTTAATGAAACGCGTACCTGATTTATCTGCTCTAAGCTTCCGATTAGGTAGTAAAATAATACGAATAATAAAAAAAATCTTTCTCTGGGAAAGATAGGCAATTCTCTGTGGTCCGAGTTTCCAAATTTGAACAGATTGTTAAAAATTTCAGTTCAACAACAGAATAATCCACATACAAATAGCATAGTTCTTTATAGCTAAAAAAACAAAGTCCTACCATTTCATTTGCCAAGAACACTTTGCTACATTTAAATGGAAATCATATTTCCAAATTAAACACTGTGTCATCCGGGGTCTGTAGCAACAATTGTCATCTTATATCCAATTGAGACAAAACAAAAGACTTCATCTTTTCTCTGTATCAATTGTAGGAAAAATGCTGTTAATATATACGTTATAGGAAAAAAAATGATGTTAAACAATAGTGCCTTAAAAATAACTTTCTATGCAAACCAAACGTCCGGATTAAACTCAATCAATATTTATTAAATCAGAAGAAATCTTGATCTCTTAACAAAAGATATTACATATACTAAGAAAATTAAGGAACATCCTAGATTAAGACGGAAGATATTACAATTATGTCTGTAATCAGTAGGGTTATAAGCAGAGCGGGAGAACGAATTGTACGAGGGCCGATTTCGTTTATATTTCTAGTTGAAAACGGCGACCATTTAATATTAAATTGGTGGTACTGAGTCATCTTTCTAAAAATATTTAAGTCTGGAATATTGCAGTAAATAATTTGAAATATGGAGGAAAGAAGAACTATATATTCTGATCATTTTGCCTTCGAACAAAAATCTCTGGAAATAACGAAACACAAGAATGCTGTTCCAGGTTTTCACGTTAAATGTTCGAACTAGAATTCGGGTACAAATGTAGATCTTTAACAAAAGAGGTTGGGTGGACTGGAAATTTTTTATATAAATTATACAAAACTACATTTCATGTTCTTGAAATCTGCTAAATGCATACATGTGTACTACAGTTCAAATTGCAGCAATCGTCAAGAATTTAAACAAAAACATAAAACAATTCATTTAGCAATTCAAAATAAATTAACAGACCAACCAGATTTTGCATTCCATACTATTATCCTAGGAAAACAACCAAACTACTAATAGAAGTATGTGTGGTAAGTGCTTTATTTGACTCAATTTTTAGTTAAAAATTGAAATTGCCTTCTATCTTTGTACTTCTTATTTATTTCAAAGTTCAAACGCTAGAGCAACAATAATAGCATAAATTCCAACATGTAACTGCTACTAAATAGATTTTAAGTCCATGAAAGTGCCTCGATTTAAGTAAATTCATCAAAATCTGCAAAACTTTTATGTTTAAATTCAGTGTCTGAAAACATTAAAGCCCATTGGGCTAGTGATCATCTTTTTTCTGTTTTAACGTTTATTTGCCTTACAAAGAAAACATAATGTAAAAAAAGTTTTATAAAAGCATACGTTCTATTTAAGTTGAACGCAAATGTAGTCTACAATTGACATTTTTGGCAGTATTTCACTTTTTAGTTATATTTTCTCATTTTGACGACCATAAGAGTTTCTAGAGTCTGTGGGACTACTTTATTTCGTAATAATATGAAAATCATCGATGTAGGGCGAAAAATCCGGCCTTCATCGCACATGCAATATTTCTTTTTTTATTTCACAATTACCAATACGGTGGATGTCTTAGAGCTATTTTTTTAAAAAAGAAAGGGATGTTTGTCTTTTACGAACAGCCTGTTTAAGAAATACTTTAGTAAATTAATAGACCTAAATTATAAATAAAAATGGCATACCAAGCTTTCATTCTATTCGTATTCTCCCCATAATCGAAATCAATGAAAACAAAACTTTGTGCATTGCCACATTAAAGAAGGAATTTAGAAGTAATACATAGCAATATAGCATGCCATGAGATTATAATCATGTCTTCTACCTGCAAATATTGTCCAATTTACTACAACTTTCATCTAAAACGGCCTAAATGAAGTCATACAAAAAATTCTTTAGGGACTTCTGTCAATCTTTAATCTAGTCTTGCTTCCTGTACGGTGATCTTCCTCGCTTGGTCATTCAGCAAACTGCTTTAATCAAGCATCTATCAAAAACCTGCCAAAAGATAGTGTATAGTAGAGATATTAAGATGCGACTGTAGTTTCACAAAATTATGTCAAATGAATTTTTATGAATTGTAAAAAATAAAGTTTTGTAAAAAGCATAGTGACACATTTTTATTAAGACATTAATATCAAATAAGTCATTGGTTTATTTTTCAGCCACATTATAATGAATATCTCTTTCTGCATGTTCTGTGCAACTCTTTTATACTAAGATTTAACCAGACTTTTTGAAAGTAGCAAAAACATAAAGCCACGTGAAAAATAAAAAGCAACATATTTACTTTTGAATTTTTGAATAGAAAAAGTATGTTTGTATTACATGCAGCTGTTCCTAATCAGAAGTCGAGGTCATTTGGTTGTCCTTAATCTATTTGCTATAATGTTTTTCATTGTAAAGTACAAATATTTGTATTTCGAGAGAGTTTGTTGATGTCGGTTATAATATTTCGGTTTTTAACCTGTCCTTCTAATTTTCAATAATCATATAAATCAGGATAGAAGAACAATTTGGACCTCATTTCCATGAGTACGATCCCAGCAAACAAACGGTCGGAATTTGAAATAGAATAACACAACATTTCCGTTAATCTAGGGCTGTTCATCCTCCGAGATCACCAGCGTTCACATCTTTTTAACAGTTTTAATAAGGTAGGATTTTTTGGTTATGGGGTAAAATTTCACTCGATTTACTGATATCTTTCCCAATTTTGTTTTCATCTTGGTTTCGTTAACTTTTAAACATTCACAGTAAGGCTTCGACAAAGCAACCATCAGGAGCGACCCAACGATTTTTGTAATAATTGTTGGTTTATTTGTAACATTAGCATACCATTTTATTCAATAAGGGAAAAGGGTCATTTCAGTTAAGCGTAAATGTATTTAAGGAGGTTCGGGTGTCTTCCGCCATCTTGGATTGCAAACTTGTGGTATTGACTTTTTCTATAATTGCAAATA
>JARWCS010299228.1:0-12954 GCA_034783895.1 Geukensia demissa
GCTCCACTAGTGGCACCCGTCGTGTTACTCAGTAGTCAAAGCCGGTGTATAGTCACAATCGATGTTAGTCACAACCGATATAGGAACGGATTTGTATTCATGACAGTCGGAAGATATCCATTGTAAGGCACGAATTTCTTGACTTGTTATGATAGTTTAACTGAAATTTTCATTGCCATGATCTCGGCCGAAAAATATAATCTGGCTTGTTTGGACCTCGAAACAAAAATATCTGGCTCAACATTAGTCATATGAAAATTGTGATCTGACTGACAAAAAAATTCTTGTTTAAACAGCGTAGGAAAATTATAAGAAATAATCTCACCAAAGCACAAGGTCATTGATACTTTGGTGAAAGTCAATGATATATAGATATTATTTATGATTTATTGACCGACTTGCGTCCAAGTTTCAGTTCTCCGATAGAATGTCTATGTAAAAAGATAATTGATTTTGTTTACTTTTTAAATTCTATAAAACCTCAATTAACATCATTGAAGCAGACAACACCTGTCTTCTGTCCTCTCTTTCAAGCAGTCTATGTAACATTTGCGATTCTTGAACTTCATATTGTGGGTCGGATGTAATAGTTAGGTGTATGCGGTATTGATCTAGGAAATTCCAATACATAATTTTATGTATTAATAAATGAAATAAAGAACTGACAGTATTTTAAATCAAACAAATGAAGAATTAAAAAACAGAAATTTCGATTTAAATCAATATTTATCTGTCAGTTTTTTCAAAACAAATTGTATGATTGTAATCCAAAACCATTAACAACTCCATTTTTCTTATAATTTTATCCTTTGCAAAAAACATTGATAACAAATAAAAATGACAGAAATGATGGTATAGGTGTGTCAAAAGATGTAAAAATAAAGTTAATGAAGAATGAGGGATATACTTTAATCAATGTTGTATATATAACTAATGTCATTCCATGAGTAACCTCTCATCATCAGCATTAAGAAAGTCGAGATCCAGACATCGTAGACGAAGTTGATTTAGTCCAGTCAATTCGGAAAAGAAAGTGAATTCAAGCAGAAGAAATTATAAAATGTGGAACACAGGGAAAAAAGACTTGAAGATAAAATAAAGTAATAACCACCAGTTCCTTGAAGAATTAAAGGATTTAAAAAAAAGCATCTGCATAACTACAAAAATGATACAAAAATAGTAATTAGGTTTAATTTCATTCATTGGTTAAGGAAAAATTTTGAAGAAATAATGGAAAAAATTAAGATAACTACTTTGAAATTAGAAAGATTCAGAATACAGTCAAAAGAAATCCGCAAATTAGTGTTGAAGAGTTGCAGCAGAAACAGCCTCACTTTAGAAACTGTTATGCTTCATAAGGGCAAGGGAAAGTAGACTAATAAAATAAATGTCCACTGAGAACAAAGTTAGTACCTACATAGCTCAGTAAAAAGACAAACGTGACAAAAACATACGATGAAAATACAAATTGGTCCCTCCAAGACAATAGCCTAAATCTGTTCAAATATCTAAATTTTACGTTACTTTGTAAAAATTCTCTTTAAAATAGATAATGGATAAATAAGATTATAAATTTATGAAAAATGACTGACGTTAAAGCTGAAAATCAAAAATTAGCAAAAAAAGCAAATTATTTATCGGCTTGTTTTAATGGGGTTGGCGTTGCTTGATCAGTGTTTCTATACAATGTTATTGTGCTGTAGGTTATCTTTTGTTCGCTTTTTTAAAAATAAAGATAGGAGATGTGGCATGATTGTCCATGAGACAGCCCCCCACCAAATGACAGTAGAATTTAAACTTCTATAGCTCGCATTACGGCCTTCAACAATGAACCAGAGTCCATACCATAACAGAAGCTGTGAAAGGCCCCAAAATGCAAAATGCGAAACTATACATAAATAATTCAACCTGTGGGTTCAGTGTCAAAACATGAAACAGATAGACTAACACCACAATCCCATTAGTGCACTTAACTCAATAAGACTTATATTGCTCGCAATAACTAGCTCAAAGTGTCGCCAATAGGGATGAACATAAAACATGAATAACAACGGATAATTTGACCACTGGAATTACAGGTTCGCCATGATATTCTCTGTTTTTTGATTTTCTATTTTTCTGGCCCTTAGGGAATCTCTGAACTTAGGGAGGACAACCCATAAAAATTATATTAAATACCTTGAATTGACCGAAAAAAAACCCAAGAATAATGATATTCCCTTATCAACCGAACTATAGACAGACTAGCAATACGACCGTAGAACATTTATATTATAACGGACCAAAAAGTATGAAAACAGCTCACAGCTGGCATAAATGCAACTGACAAATAAGTGGAGAGACAAATTTGGTGGTCATCTATCATATTTAAAAGAAAGAATATAGAATATATGCCAGAAAGAAACAATTGACATCTTTTCTGGATTGTGTACTCCATAATTTCTCGTTCAGAATGGCAGATAAAACATCACCTCTTCTGAAATTAAAAGGAGAATTTTAAAGAAGAATATAAAGTCCAAATTAAGAGAAAATTAGAAGCAGATGGACAGCTGACAATAAAGATTGTTTGGAAATTGTAACGACTACCACAAAGCTTACTTAATAAGAAAATTATTGCTGTTTGGTCAAGGTATTTGGTAACTGAAGGTCGATCATAAGTTCTCAATCTGGTTTTGTTTGAAGGGTTCGTGTAACTCTAGCTTTAGATTTCATTGCAGTGTTGTGCATTCATTCTGTGTTTGTCTTTCGTTTCTTTTTTGTTGGCAACGGTCTGTTTTCTGATTTAACGATTTCTGTCTGCCCCTTTGGTATCGTCGGATTTTTAAAAAAATTTTACAGTCCGTATTAACTTTTTTTCCCTCAATTTAATACACGTTGTAGCATACATTTACCGTAGTATATAAACTACAGTTTTACAGCAAACGTTCTATATTTTTACCATGATGTTGCTATAACATGTAGGAGTTATCAGTGATACATGCACAACTCCGTCTCGTGGCTTGACTAAGACCAGACACAAACGATGTATCTTCATATTCAAGAATAAGATATAAAACTTGGTGACCTCAATATGTTGTGTGGAACACAGCTTCGTCAAGCGTCTTGTATTATGAAACTACCGGTTAATTCTGATAAATACTGCATTGCGGAAATGTTCATATAATGCTGTCAAAATGACTCAGTTTCTCATCGATTTTTACTCAGCACTCTAATATCAATGTAGGTCATGTTTTTAAGATCTGGCGCACTCTCAGATTACTGTGTTACAGAACCAAATAATGGATGGATACATATCCATCTAATTTGTCTCATAAAACAAATTGACTGACCTTTTTCGGATAAGTTCTGCTTGGTAAAATCATTTTTCAGTTGGTTTTTACGTTGACCTTAATTAGATTGAAAGAAAAAGGGAAATCAATATTCTGCTAGGATAGTACGGTAGATACATACTTATTTGACATTTATTTATCTGTGAACTTTGGATAGACGATGGAAAAACAGAAAATTGCTTCGAAATGATTGTTTTTCAATAGCGAACTGCTCTTTCTGTATTATGTAGGCAAATTAAGTTTACGGGCATCCTTACACCCACAAGGCAAAAATCTTTTGAAACAATATCTCCGACTTTTGAAATATGGTTTTATATCACTTTAAAATTTAAAAGGAAATGAGAAAAAAAATCTGCGATACGGTTTTGGATATTACTGTAAGACAAGAAAAAATATTTTCATAACATTAAAGGGGAAACGGCTTTTTCGAATCAAAGTTTTATAGGCATTGGATGGTATTTCTCTTATATATATAAGGAAATCAGTGAAAGATAGGTACACTTAAAATACGTAAAATGCTAAATAAAATTCCCAGTAAATTAAAATGTCAATTTTAATAGGGTGTTGGCTCTCCAGGGGAGATGGTGTTCACTACAAGCTATGATTAAGAAAGTTAAGCCATTGAAAAATCTGAATATGTTTGGTCTTTGTCAAATTTAATTAAAGATTGAAGAGTTATAGGAATTTCAAATATTTAGTTTAACAACTTAAAGAAATTATTTAATATGTTTACGCCAAGTTTAGAATAAAAAGAAAACGGCGGGCATAGTTAAGTGGTTGAGCAACCTCAGATTCTTATATATTCCACACTTCCGTTGCATGCAATAAAAGATTTTTTTAATAAAGCCTCTGTAAGAGAAAATTAAGGGTACCACAAGGCCAGCAGTCGTCACTTCGGTACTGACATCAATTTTAATAGCGATACATGAACTTCTTTTCAAGTTTTTCAATGGATCATTGGTAACCATGTGACCATTATGACAACAAATCCTAAACATGATAAAAAAGACTGTCATGGGAGATTTTCTAAAATAAAGGTCCATATCACTTGATACTTAAAAATGGATTTGACCTTATGTAAGTTGGGCGATAGTGACTAATCCGGAAACAGACTTATCGCCTACGGACAGACGAAAGAATGGTCAGACAAACGAACAGCGACAGAAGGACAGACAAACAACAGAGAACCCGATGTTCTTCTGAAAACATAAAAATCTTTCAGACAAGATATCAGAAAACGGTTCGAAATGATGGTCCAAATCTGTTCTCAAAAATATCCAAACAGCGAACAGGTAAAAGTGAAATCTTCAGTAAGATCAATAAAGTCACATCATCACGCAGTGTTGACTACTGATTGAGTATTAGCCTCTTATACTAACACTCCACCAGTTGTGATATCAACTCCCAATTATAAAAATGAGTTACCACACTGTTAAGATCCTTGAGTTTCCTAAGACATTGACTTTGAAGTTGTTATTCATACACCTTAAGACGACAGTAGTAGTACTAATTTACATATAAAAACTTCTGACCTCACAGGGGAAAAATATCATCTCATCTCTTGACAATAATTGTAATAGGGTCTGCACGCGAGATCAATTTTATCTCTGTTTTAATGTGTAGGAGTTAAATGCAACACTTTTTGTTGATGAGAAGCAATCATTCAAAGTATAATCAATATTTATCAAATGGTATAAATTCGACCCAGACATGTTTGTATTACAAATCTAACGTTACGTGCACATATGAACGTATTTATATGCCTGTCCTAAGCCAGTAACGTATAGTCCAGTGGTTGTCTTTGTTTAATTAGGCATTTAGGGCCTGTTCACACTACTAAAGTTAATCCGGATTAACTCAGGTAAATGTGGATTAAGTCACTTTGCGTTCACACTAGGTTATATTTAATCCGAATTAACTAAATCCGCATTAAGTTAATCCGGATTAAATTGTAGTGTGAACGCAAAATGTGGATTAAATCTGACGTCATAATTAGTAAAGTTACCTATGGTCTTTTGCTTTCTACGTTTCAAATTTAATCCGGATTAAGTTATGCCGGATCCCAAACGCTAGTGTGAACGCAACATGTTACCTGTTTACTGGCTTAAGTTGATCCGGATTAATTTAATCCGGATTAAGTTAAGCCTAGTGTGAACAGGCCCTTATTGTTATTTGTTCAGCATTTTTTAAATAGATTAGGTCGATTGTCGTATTTTATAAATAGTTTCACATATTATATTTCCGGGCCTTTTACAGTTTCCGTTATGATGTGGACTCTGGTTCATTGTTGAAGGCCGTAATGGGACCTTTAGATGTCATTGGGTGGATGGCTGTCTCATGGACAATCATGCCACATCTCCTATTTATATATTAATCATCGATACAACTATTTAAAACACCAGGAGTTATGATCTGAATTGTCCTCTACTGTTTGACTCGCAAACCTAGACGAATCAAAAGGCACATCGTTCAGGGGTTAGTAAAAAATCTCCTTTTCTCTTCCAATTTTTTTTATCAGCCAGTCTACTTCTTACTATAAATTTAAGTTTTTAATATACCACCCTTAACAAACCATAAACCATTCATGATACACTATCCCGTTGCCAATACTAAAATACAGTACCTCATGTAGGCAATCACAAGTTCGGCAGTGAGTAATTCGTCAAGTCAAAGAGGCATCAATATTAATATAATGAACATTTTACATGATTTCCAACGGTGTCTCACTATTATAAATGTTATTCTGATGTAACCGTATTACAAGAATTAACCTTTCACCAAGAGCATACGAGCAAAATTTAATGAGATCCGAGATCCATCAAACGCAAGCACCTTGAATGCATAGCTGATTTGGTAGACAAGTATGTCGAAGTGGATGATACGACACAGAAAATGCTGCACGCTGAAAAACATGAGCAAATATTACTCGAATAACCAAATCACTACATGGAGATATTAGAACAACAATCATGATAAACAACAGTTTTATCAAAATTTACGAAGACGTAACAATAGAGCAAATTTACAGGCTGAATCTGAAAAAAAGACACGAGGAACAAATACATTGATTTAAGATATCAAAGAGATTACACAAATACTGGGGATTTTTGGAAATATGATGTGTATAAATAACCAAGCTATTTTTTAAACATTGAATTTTTATGTTGAATTACGCTAATACATATTTTTCAATACCAAAGGTTCAGTAAAACAATAAAACTCCTCCGTTAGCTTTTATTTACAAGAATAGTTTGCATCATGCTGAATTAACTACAAATACTCAATTTTGTTAATTTTTTTCCGCCTACTTCCAGCAATATTGTACTTCAGTTGTAGATAAATGTCTAACTTTTAAAGCGACTTCGTACAATTATGATTTATGTTTGCTTCAACTAGTTTTACGACCTTTTGTTACATGTATACTTTTGCTCATCAATATGGAATATTTTTATTTTCGACCTTACATTAGAAATAGATGTGGCTAGACTTTCTCAGGCAAAATTCATACAAGGAAATTGAAGATAATGCTTGCAGGATGATATAAGAAGATAGTTAAATAATGAAATTGGATGAAATGAAACATTTGAAAGGATTCTATCCGCAATACAAAATTTGTATTTTTTCACAAAAATGGGGGTTTCAAATCTCATAAAACTAGCCATCGGACAAAAATCTTAAATTGGACACTTAAGTAGCTTTAAGTATAATAATGAGATTTGCGTAAAGATTTTTGGCATTCTGGCTCATACTTTTTGCATGCAAGTCTCCAAAGTTGAATTTGTGACTCAGAAAATGTCAATATTCCATATTTATGACCAAGTGTATATGATCTTTAGATATTGACAACCGGACAAGATTTCCATTTCCGGTCTTGATTTGTGCTTTTGTGACCGCGAACTATTATATGACAAATTGGTTTGCGTGTCGAAGAAGACGTTCTTCATATATCAGAAACTATATCGCTGGTAACTCAGATAAGTTAACTTAGAACTGTGGTTAATTTTGATCGTATCCGATTATTTGGATTAAATTATTTACTAAGATTTACAGGGTAAGAAACAGATGGATATTTACATGTATAATAATAATAAAGCGACAAATATGTGTTTACATGTTCTTTGACAAAAGAGCATATCGTGTTTGAGTGCATTGCTTCCGAAAAAGCAATGTACTGTTAACATGCAAATGACAAAGATTGAAACAAAAAGAATGTATATATTACAAAAGCAAATACTCTCGACCGTATTTAACATATAATGAATATATCTTCAAAATTCATCCTTACCACAAAAATTGAGACAAGATGTGACAAAAAAGGGAAAAACCAAACCAGCATCATTTTCATACAGTCTGAAAACATTATATGCATATAAAAAACGAAAATGATCGCGATGAGTCATTGACAAATGCAAAATAAGAGTAAGCTTCAACATCAAGAAAAATGGAGCAGGTAAGGTAAGCCCCATATTTGGGCCAAACTTAAGATTTCAAGACAATAATATGTTGTGAAAATGCTGCTTAGCAATCGTCTTTTAATTATTCATAATTTGTACCTTAATATTTTTCATCATTTCGACAAAACAGCATGACAGACGTGTTTATTTCAACAAGAATATTACATTTAAGTAATTAATTTGGTTAATTTTGGAATGATCAAATGAAGGTACCATTTGAACACAAAACGTAGAATATTATACCTACAAATCAGAATATCCACATGGTGTTGGAGTACAACGACAACTAAGAATGGATTGAATTAAATTCAAAGTTCTTTCCTGTGCACTAATTATCCTTCATAATGCATTGTGCAAATAGATTAACTATATCTTGACATTAACTAAATTGCTTTTCTAATAATAATTAATCATAATAGTTATTCTGTTCTATATTTATGGATTAATATACACAATAGTTTCCTTTGTTATTCAAGAATATACATTAATTCCATAGCAATAATTTTATAATGTAACTAATAAGGAATAAAAGTGCATATTAAGGAAACTAAATTCCCAATATTAAGAAATTTTATGGTTAGTTGATTAAATCAGAATCGTTATTGCTTGACGACCTATCTAAACGTAATATTTTTTCTTGCTTTACGTTTGCATGAACGTAAGTTAGAGCATGATTTAGACACATTTTCTTTCTGTTGGTTCGCCTGCTGCTGATGAGAAGCTAATCTTTGTAATACCTATACAGCTTAAAAAATTAACCAGATTTACACAACATATGTAAATTTGTATTTTTGAACTAGTGAATCGATGCCACTGTTGGTTCACCAGAGGTCCCGGAGGTTATTAATCAGACCAGCTGTCACATCTGTCTGACATGACTATTATCATTGGTTGTTTTCTGTTTAATTATATTTTTAACACATGGAATTATGAAAAGGCTTCAAAATATATTACACGTAAAAGAGGTCCTTTCCGCTGAATTTTGCTTCCAATTTCGATTTGTTTGCATTGGAGTTCATCTTCGACTATGTTTCGTTCTCGTATATGCTTTTGTTGTGGTTCTGATGAGAGCTCACTCCTTGCGATAGGTATACAGCATAGAAAAAATTCCACATATTTACATGTACACAACATTAGTAAACTTGCATTTTTCCATTTCATTTTTTGAGCAATTGAGGTGGTAAGTACAAAGTTGTGGCTTTCTGAATGCTTTGTTTTGGTCCCAGTTCAAACCAAACAGAAACGGTGAACAGGTTTAAAATAACAACGATATTTACATACATTTCTGCAGTAATATTTCGTAAGTATAAATAGCGTCCATAGAAAATATGTCATTTATTATCACATTCGTCTCCTTTTGAGGTAGATACCACTCCAACACACCAGTAACTACGGAACGAAAATTATTTTGAAACTTTTTGTTCCTGGCAATTAGGGAGGTGTTTTTCTGCCCTTTGTGTCGCTGGAAAAAAGATAGTAATTTGATTTAGGCACGTACCATTTGAGATGGAATGGATTTACAAAATTTTTAACTTAAATTTGGCCAAGTAAATTTAGTTGAACCTTTAAAAAAATCCAACTGCATTAGAAAAAACTTATAGTCCGCTTTGAATGCGAAAAAAATAATAGATGGACCAAGACAAAGATTTCACTCAAATGGTTTGTGCTTTATCAGTTTTAGAATTTCATTTTGAATCAGTGTAGAAAAACTATAAAAGAAATCTCAATCCATAGTCCACAAAAACACAGCAGACATAAAATTACCGAAGACTGTACTCGTAGATCTTTTTAATAAAACCAGAATAGCAGAGGCATTCGATAATATTTCCCCTTTCTCCATTAGGTCTCGTTTACACCTGATCTTAATTTTTCGATTTATGGAAAACTGATTTATTATTCTAGGTCATCATTTGCTTTAAATGATTATCTCGAGGAAATGGACACAACGTATAATATGAAAAAAAAAAATCAAAATTGTATCCAAAGTTTCTTCTAAAACAGACATTGCACAAATGAAACATATATCTGAAATATGTCAGTTATTAGAAAAGCAGCTATTGTAATTTTCATCCCACACGAATTATTTTTTATATAGCAATCTTCATTAAAACGTTTTAATCCGAACATTTTTGAGTCTGGGGGAATTTATTGTACAGAACGTAATTTTTAATGATTTTGCGACAATTGATAAATTGTGGCTTTCCATGATTGTATTCAATTACATGAAGCATAAATATCGAAATTGGTTTTCGTTTTAAAAGGTCAGCTTCTTGATTAATTATTATATTGTGTGACGTCTGCGTGCAGCCATAGTCTTTTAGATTTGATAGCTTGTTCAGTAACAACTTCAGAGATTAGTAGACCCAAATATATTCACATTGTTTTGAAACATGTCTTTTTGAAGTTAATTTATGTCTTCGAACCTAATACCATAGACACTCTCTGTATTTTAAGCAGCCTTTGACATATATACGTTGTGGATGTTTGCTTATTGATATAACGAAAACTGGTGACAGGCGCAAAAAGTATCTCCTTCACGTCAGTTACTATGACAACCTATGAACCTGTGTTTTGTCATGTATGTTTGTATGTATTTTCCTTCTCGGATGGCTTATTTAATATTTTGTTATGAGGAAAAGTTACCGGAAATAACCTAATGTTTTATTATTTACTAATATTCTTCTACTAATAAAAGTGCATTTTAGTTTATTTTGGTTATGTCTCTTATATTTCTGTTCACAATTATATACAATTAAAAATGCTCCCGTTTGATTTATCTACGAAACTTTTCTCACTTAAAGCCACCAGTTGAGCAATCCATATGCCGATCTATGCGAGTTTATTTACCTGTTGCATCGCATTAGCTGTTATACCTTTCCGGTTAATTATTTGGCATCTTCTAACGATTTGGTCCCAATCGCTTGTTATTACCTTCGTTGAGTTTCAACTTAACACATGTTTTTAATGTGATTGAATAAATTTCTAACATTGCTTTCTGCACTACATACCCAGCAATCAAATTTTAGTTGTTATACAAATTAACAAACGACGAATAGATATTGTGAACTTTTATATGCTTTACTTACATTTCAAAGATTAAACTCTCATCTCTCTCAACAACTATATGCAATATATTTACATTCCTTTCCGTATTTTCAGTGCATTTAAATTTAGAAAGAAACAATATATAAAAAATATCCCTAAAAGAAAATTTTTGATCGTTTCCTCAACTTAACAAAAATTACTGATTTTATTTATTACACTTAAAGCAGTAAATTACCGACTTATCCCGGTAAAATAATACTAGTAGAGTTATTTCAGTATAAGTAAGTACTGACGTAACAATCGACGTCGTCAACTACTTTGTATCCAAGCGTTGACCAATGCGTTGTCAAAGAAAATATAGTGCAGTTGGAAAGTAAAAGACACTTTGACCTAGGTTCTACCGACAACAAATGCGCCACGTCCATTTTGCTTATTTCGATATTAAACGTCACTCGACCCCCTCCTGGTGTTATGGTTAGCATGATCTCCTTGAGAAAGGAATGTCGTTGGTTCGACGCCATGCTGGGTCTGACCAAAGACACTTTATTTGGTATTTACTGTTCTCCGCTAAGCACGCGAAACATTTAGTAGTTAGAGCAAAGACTTTTCTTTTCATAATTTAGTTAAACACCTTTAAATGTCATTAGAGAAATTTTATACATTCTTGTTATTTATTCTTGGGTTTGAATATAGGAAACCAACTAAACGAAGACCTGAAAAAATCAGAGAATTTTTGAATGCATATATCACGTGTCCGTCATTTTACTGATTATATTGTTCCAATATAAAGGGTCTTAAAACTATCATGACCTTTTGAAAACCTTTTTTTAAACAGAATAGCGAACATCCTTTGATTCGACACGCAATTAATATACACATTAACTCAGAAATTATCACAACATAGCGATGATCATAATATAAATTACAGTAGAGGCCTGGCGATGGTTATACGCGAGATTTTGAATTTACTAGCAAAAATAGCCAGCTAGAGTTCAATTTATCAGTCTCCGTTGCTAGACAGTTTTGAACACTAGCCAGCTATCATTGTACTAGCCAGCTACCATTGTAGGCTTTTGAACTCGCCAGATTGACCTTAAATAAATTTTCCTCTGTAAATATTGTTTAATTGCAGTTATCTATATAGAGAATCTTACATTATTAGCAATGGATAATCGTGTTCTAACAATCTCTCAATCGAGATATTTTATCAGTCAGTTTCATCACTTGGCGATTCTATGGTATCTTCTAAAAATTCATTGATTGAAACTTTAAAAATATGTACACCATCATCTGGTAGAAATATTAGTGGAATCTCTCTCTGATTTGTGATCTAACAATTTTTCTCAGAAATACGGAGAAATTCGCTTTACCTGAGTCCCATTGATTTATTAAGTTCTAGCAACTACATATAGTCTGTCGAAGAGTCATCAGAAGCTAGGAGCGTTTAACATGTTTAACGATAGCTGGCTAGTGATCAAAAGCTTTCAACCGTTTGACAGCTGGGCTTCCAACGGTTTTTGTCGAATGTTCAAAATGGCTTTCATTTTGCTAGCAATTTGTCAGCGAATTGAAAGCTTTAGTATAAGTTTCGCCATGCCGCTACTTTCTAATAGGAATTCGTACTCTATTTATATATGACAAATAAAATATATACAGACGATTTACTTTTTATAAAATTACAAGTCCTCTTTCCATTTACCTTTGCAACATTGTGCAATTTCTGTTTTTATACAAAGTAGCATGCTCATATCTTTTATCTTTCGTATAAAAATCATTCAGCCAACGTCAATGTTGCCAGTTTATGATTATGAAATTGATAAGAATATGACATTTATTGAATTTAGATTGGACAATTGCTAGTAATTAATATTGTTGTTAATACAAAATATGCAGAAACGATAACGTCCTTGATTATGATTTATTCATTCCAAATTCTCGAAGGCATAATTAAATCAGAAGTCTTGTTATTTTGCTGACACTGTATTAAGACATTTACACTTTTAAGTAAATTATGAATAAAATGGGCATTTCATAAACAGGATAATAATTGTGAACTGAGGTGCTTCGCAAGCGCAGCATGATACGACCGCAGCACATTGAAATGTGAAAGGTGAACAAAAGACCCT
>JARWCS010299338.1:0-12954 GCA_034783895.1 Geukensia demissa
TTACTCCTTGAAATGTACATATAGCATACCTAAATTTTCCATATTTATTTAACATTGGTAATTTTGTATTTTATTATACAAAATATTATCCTTAATTGTCTTTTAGGAAGTACAATAGAAAATAACAATATCATTGAACGATAGAATAAAATTCAAGATCTGTCATTGGTGACCATATGCATTTTTGGTCGGCACAAATGACCTTCGCAGAAAAGCATACATTGAACAATTCTGTTATGTTTGTTCCAGATATACAAAGAAGTTAAGGAAAAGATTAGATTACAGATTATGGCCGAACGTCCGGACGACAAGATACGCAAAGTAGTGGAAATGAATCAAATGATCTAACATGTTAGGCTAGTGCACACCATTAACCATACAGTTGAAATGTTATCAGCTTACTCATCATGACCGAAAGTTGCTCTGGATAGCTGTACCACGGTTGCTGTTTTATTGTAGGTAAATATGTTAGCCCTTTCTTTCAATAGGACATATCGAGTAAATAAAAAATAAAGGAAACTGCCAAATGATTGGCATAGGGAGATCGAGTAGATAAAAAATTAAAGAACACTGCCAAAAAACCAAACCCCTTTTTTATTTTCATGTTTGTTTTGTGCCTGGCTATTTAAGTATGTCCGTCTCACAATATCGTTTAGTGCAAAGTTTCATGTATTGATATAATTTATTGATTGTCTGAATGTGTGGATTAGTTTTAGTGTTGAAAAAGTGACACATATGGTTTTAAGACTTTTCTATATTTAAAAACGTCAGTAATGAATACAGACGATTAAAACAGAAAATCTTACAGTAAATCTCTGAAAACTACACTTATTAAAGGGTACATTTCTATAGCATCTATCTCCCAACATAAAGATAACAATTTTAATTTTTTGTAAATAATACGTTCACTGAAGAATAACGATATTTCATCCTACTATTAGAACACATCTGTGCCAGGTTAAGATGAGGGTGAAGCACTTCCAAATATGTTTAACCACACCACGTACTTTATGTGCCTGTCCTAAGTCAGGAAACTGCAGTAGAGTGGATGTTGTTGTTTTTACGTTTTACTGTAACTCCCATTTTCATTGTAATGTTAACTGGCCGATTTTTGTTATTTTTTATTTGTTTGTCACCTAATATTGTTTGATATCATGACGTCAACGCAATATTTAATGCCATCAATTTTTACATTCAAAATCATTGAAAAAAGAAAAATCTGTGCTACAGTTTAATGAAACAAGTTCGATGTGCATGAATGAACAAATCGGTAACGACTAACGGATATAAAAATACAGTTAACATTCTTATATTCAGAACAATAATGCCACAAACAACTTTTTATGTTTTTTGTGACACAAAGCAGTTGAAAAACGAATCCACAATCAGGAGGGTAACACAAAACAGAAACCTTAAAAAAGTATATGTATGTTCTTATTTACTTTCGGGTACTGGAATGTATGTCGGAAAGATACAGTTTACATTTTTTACCCAATTGTTTATTCTTATATTTTAGTCTGTATCAAGTTCTATGATCCGATCATTCTTACTACAAAATTAACTGTAAAATTGAAAGGAAGGCTGTCCACCTTCCCGTAATTCCCTGGTTTCCAGTGCTGGTGAAGGTTAATCCAGAAGTGCTCTTTATTCCCAGTGAAATTAAGACATTTCTATTTTGTCAACAATCTGTTTGATAAAAGAAAGAAATACAAGGCACTATTTTTGAAAGAACTTGGTTTGTGCCGAGCACAAATCTAGTGAACGAAAGTCAACAGCAACTTGTTACGTACATATCTTCCTATTTTGGACCCCTAGCGTGTCTGATGAAGGTAAATCCAGAAAAGATGTGAATTCTGTCTTTCTGGCATAAATTCCATATTCTTTCTTTAAATGTGAAATAAGACAGACCTCACTAACACGTGAGGACTTACTAAGGTCAAGCGTCAGTACTTCTATTAAAAAATCCTCCTGGTTCATTGTTTATTGTCTTAAAATAATTGTTCAAATATGAACTAAATTGCTATTGTCAAGTGGACGGTTTTAAGTCCAACTTTACGATTGATTGATTAACTGAATGTTGCTTAACATCTAGCGGCAAATATGTCATGCATATTTAGGAGGAGATATCAATAAGGGATGATGAATGAACGCTAAATTGTACTGGACCGACGCGCCGAGTCGGATTTTTAACATGCTAGCTCACTCTACAAGAAGATATGCCACTTTCCCCCACACATTATTCTGACTCTGTATCGACTAGTCTTTGCTCTTACTTCCAAATATTACGTCCTGAGCGGAGAAACAGTAAACCAATTCTAAATTTTTACTGTTTTAATTTTGACCAGGCCCAGGATCGAATCCACGACATTTTGCACTTGAGGTGGACAGGCCTAACATTACACCACAAAGGCGAAGACAAGCTTTACGTCATTCTCAACAGACGTCATAGTCATTCAGATAGTAAATAGAAGTATTCTTTTCCTAAAAAGACTAAGTAAACAAACATTTATTATTAAAATTTTTTGCATTATTTAACGAACAGTAGGATCAAAGATAAAAGTAACTATTAGCTAATTGCTCTCGTTTGTTACCGGGATTAGTAATGTTTTATACTAGCAAATTCTGAGCTTTTGCTGATCGTTTGATATTTACTTGTCAAAACAACACTACTTTTGGTCACCTCCTATCTCTTTTCAACTAAGTTCTATTTCCAACTTAGCAATTGATTATTTTGGATAAATATATAGGTAAACAAGAAGTTTATGAAAAGGTTTTTTTCTGTCTTTAGATTTCATTGTTACACTATTATTCACTCGATTTACCGTGTCATCTTGTAATAGCTTGATAGAATACAATTCAAGACAGGGAATGCTTACCCTTCATGAGCACCTGATCCCACTCCTGTTTTGTAAGAGTTCGTGGATTCCAAGCTTTTGTTCTTTCATTTACGTTTTATCTTTTGGTTTGTTTCGAGTTTGTCCTGTCTCTTTGGACAATGCACTTTTGATCTCTCACATGGGTATTACACTGGACTTCCCCAAAATTAGGGGTCAACCTAAGGTCTGTTACAGTCACTTTATGATAGGCTAGAGAACTGATTTATAGCATAGGAAAAAATATGTTGTCCTATCTGAAGAGAACACAACAGAAACTCCTCATTTTTTTTTTTTATTTAAGCTCACTACAGTACCGTTGTATAAGTAACCAATACTATTTTTTTCATCTGCTCAAAAGATATACCTATGGAGTAATCATAACAGGACAATGTTTTCTCCATTATTCATGTTATTAGCACAATATTTTACTGATTCAAAATTATTCTTTGACTGACTTGCCTTGAACTTGTGTTTCAGATAAACTTTGTGATGGCAGAGCATCAATTGTGTTTGCATTACCAATGAGTAGCAAGTTTTCTACTCTAACGATCTATCTTGAAGACTTTCTGTTGCAACTTGTGAAGTATTTTCAAATATCTGAATTCAATTTTAAAATAAGTATACTAGAATACGGTAGAACCTCAAGAATGCAAACTAAATTTTCAACAACAAGAAAACTAGCAAACACAGAAATTTCTACTATGGGCAGCAGACGTCCGGTAGAAGAAGCTAATGAGATTTTCTTGAAACCAGTCCTAGAGGACGCAGTTAGGTCTCTAAATACGACATCGGAAATGTACAGAGTGAAAGTTATTGTTTTAATTTTAAATGAAAATGTCCTCGATGTAGAATCAACTAGTATTTTCACTAATTTGGCGAAAGAAAGCGGAATAATATTTTACGTAGTGACGTCATACAGTGGAAGTTTAGAAGCTGCGTTAAGTATTTCTACAGATGTTTGTAAAGCTTTTGTTGTAAGTGACTTTAAAACTGGATTAGATGACGTCATTACCGATCTTGGAAATAATATTTGTCTTGGTAAGTAAAAATATAAGTTATGCAAGGGAACAGTCCAAAATAACTGGCAACAGACTACTACCTTTGACCTCTGTAAATCAGGACAAGGATTAAGCCATACATACATTTACACTGGTTACACGAGGACAAAAAATTATTAGAAAATATTGTAAAACACAGTTTTTTAAATATAAAGCAGATTTTTATTATAATTCTCGGATTAAAACAGAAATTGCATTATTTTTTACTTGTATTTTTCTGACTGTTCAGTCTTTTCGTTCATTTCCACTCGCATACATTGTATATGAGGACATTGAATTTTATAATTGACGTTTTTCTGTACATTTTAATTTGAAATTACATTAAAAGTAGTCTATTGTATCCGTTCTTATTCTTCTTAATAATCTTAAAATGACCAAAAATAAGAAAATAGAAAAACAGAACAAAATGGAAGTAATTTCAATAAGATAATTACAATTATGAAATTATTTCCACTTATTTTACCATGAAATTCATCATTGACATGATAGAAGCTGACTATTACCTTATTTAGTTTCAGTGTTTGACCCAAGTCTATCAGTTATGGCTGGACCTGACACTCTGGGAAACTGTAACATAGGTATGTCAAACGTACAGCCTAATATTATAGTAATTTTTGACAAGTAGACTATGCAAATCGACTGCTTGAAAGTCAATAGTTGATATTTTATTCAAAAGTGAAGGTACATTTATTATCCTGACATTTTATAATCATGATATTTTTGGCTTGATTGAATTTTGTTCAGTATTTCCAAAAACAAGGATGTAAGGGAAAAATAGAAGACCTGTTGAATGAAAATCCAGTATAAAACTATTTTGATCTATATTATTATTTGTATTCTGTTATACCTTCATTTGGGTAACGACACTAGATAACAACAAGACCAATCATTTTGCATTGCATTGTACACTTGTATCAGTTTTTTGTGTCTAAACGTAACTTTTTTCTGCTAATTTTACGTGTATTTTCGGTTTTTGATTATTTTATTGTTGGTTGTCTGTGCTGTTAGCAGTGGTTCACCTCTTATTTCGCCAACTTATTGTATCAATTGTCGATAAAAAGAGAACTCCATTTTTATTATAAATCATTCCCTCCGTATTACAGTAAAAACTTACCATAAATATAATTTTGTCTAGATTTATTAAATGGAAAGAGAATTATTTGCACTAAACGAAGGATGACTTGATATTTTTTGTTCTCTTTTAGTTGTTACCTTTACGAATTATGCTTGACAAAACGTTAACGCTATTTATTTTACACCATACCATTAACAATTTTAAAAGGAAAAGGGTCGTTTAGCCACTTTTTATACTCAAACCCTTTCCAACCGTTACATGATAAATC
Organism: Geukensia demissa; assembly: GCA_034783895.1. Taxonomy (NCBI): domain Eukaryota; kingdom Metazoa; phylum Mollusca; class Bivalvia; order Mytilida; family Mytilidae; genus Geukensia; species Geukensia demissa. The sequence continues at coordinate 5,278 of JARWCS010299338.1, forward strand.
GAAATTGCTCCAAATGTTAAAATACTAAAAAATTACTAAAATTTGATACAATATTTGTTACCGTTTGAAAGACTTTGACATAGATCGCACAAAACCACCAGAATTAAAGATCTATCAAGTACAATTATTAAATTAAAATATCTTAACAATAATGTTTTTGTGCGTTCATATTTATTAAACAATCATCTAAAAAATCGGAAATTACATTCTTGTTGAAATAGTCAACTTTGCCCTGCCTGTTGTCGAAACAATGAAAAATTATATAAGTTATGATGTTAGTAAACTATTACACAGCATCTTCATAACAACTTGTTGTTTTGTTACAAATTCTAAAATGGGCAAACATGAATGGGGCTTAAAGTAACCTACTCCTTTCCGGTGAAGCCAACATAATGATTTTTTTCGCATATTTTTGTGACAAGGTTATTTACACGTTGTTAACCAAAAGGAGGGCGACAACTGTGTCACATATGTCCAAATCCATAATTGACACATGAAATGATGCTCGCTGTTAATGTATGTCAATATATTTGAACCTATTGATGCATTGTCACGACTGTCCAATGATTTCATTTACACACTTATATAACCCATGAAAAAATAATGATATTAATTTATTCTTACATTCTAGATGTGAAGGAATAACGTAACACTGAATGACGGAAACTTAAAATGTTGTTAAAATTTTGCGATGTCAAAAAACAAGTTTACCCACGTTTAATAAATATGGTGAATTTTGACAGAATTAACCAATAATAATATACAATGAATACATTATATAGCATATTCGTTTGTACAGCAGAGTTTTAATATATCCAATGACATACAAAACTGTAAGTCAAAGAACAAGCAACACAATCAGAAACAGAAGAAGGAACCAATAACAAACATTTACACACAAAAACCAACAAAACTAAAGAATCGGCAAAACAAACCAAAAAGAGGAAAAAATCTGGTACCCCGGAAGGGTAAGCAGACCATGTTCCACTAGTTGCACCCTTCATGTTAGTCGTATTTACATCCGATAAGGTATTCATGCCAATTATTTTTTCAACAAACTTTGTAGTCTTTATTAATGCAAGATTTAGATGTAAGTTGTGTAATTAAAACTGGCACGATAAAGAATTTGAAAAGTCTTTTTAGGGGATATTCTAAAAATGTAGTCCAGTTTAATGTCTTTTAATTTTTTATTTTGCAGATACAGTTTATCAACCTCCCGAAACTGAATTAAGTTATTTTTGTAGAAAGGACGGACTGTTTCCAGATCTACTTAACTGTGCTTACTTCTACAAATGTACTCGTGGCCGTAGTGTTCACTTAAAGTGTGAATATGGAAATGTGTTTGACGCAAATACTCAGACATGCAACCATAAAATGGCCGTCACGTGTTACAGTGGCATCACGTGTCCTGGCGAGACTGGTTTGTTTCCTTATCCAGGAGATTGCTATAAATTCCTGAATTGTTTTAAAGGAATGCCATACATTCAAGAATGTCCGCATGGGTTGGTGTTTGATAAACTAGTTAAACGATGCCTAGTGCCAATTAATGCTCTGTGCTAAATGTGCGTACCATATTTTGATAGCATCGAGTAGATTACATGCTTTGTGCTGTGGTAGAAAAATTTCAGCTTGGAAATGTCAAACTCCATTATATGGATATGGTTCAAGATGTTAATTCCTCTAACTGTCATGTTTGTGCCTTACGATATTTCTGAAAATGATTTTAGTGTACTTTATATTAAAACGATTTTATCGAATTGAAATCGTTTCGACTATTTCAAAATAAGCAAACCAGTTTGATAGACGTTCGTTGAACGATATTACAAATATCCGACCAGAAAGTTCAAAAGAGAAATACCTGAATTGCATGCACAAAAATCAACATTTCACTCGAATTCCGTGCATGATTTATTGGATAAAATGAGCCATTGAATTAACGCCTTTAACCAAAAAAGGGATTTTGAATTTACTCCACTGTTGATCTCTTTCACAATCTGATACAGAATTAAGCTAGAAAATAATTAAAAAAAAACAACCAAATATTTAATCTGTTTTATCGAACAATTTTTGGGCTTTTGAATAATATTTAACTTAATCCTGTATTTTATTGGATATCGTTGTTTTGTGTTAAACTATTACTAGTTTTCCATTGTAAAGCTTAACTGGCCGATTATTGTAACGTTTGAATGGCCTCACATTTAATTTTTTTATGTTTTTTACATCTTACCTTACGTTGTGAATCTTTGCCCCTTGTCGAATGGTTTAAGGTACCTGTCGATGTTGGATAGTTTGTAAGTTTGGACTTTTGGGACGGTTTTCTCATAGACAATTATACCACTTTCCTATTTATAATTTAGACAGGATGGTAAAAGAGAAATATATTTTGATCGATGCCACTGTCGGTAGTTCAGCGATTCCCGAAGGTATTCACAAGCCCATGTTTGACATGAATTTTATCTTCATTTTGTTTTTCCAAATTTTCTAACTAATATAAGTTTCGAAGCTCTGAAATTCCTTATATTGCACATGGTAGATGTCCCACTGGATTTGGCGGCCTGTTTCGGTTTGTTTTTGGATAGGAGTACTTCTTTTTGACTTTGTTTGGATCTTTGGTCTTCCTATGTTTTGATTTAAATGCAGCTGATGAGAGATTGAATTCCCCATATCTGTTCAATATTGGTAAATCTGTATTTTGAAACTACTGTGTCGATGCCACTGCTCGTTGACCCCAGATATCAGACATATCTGACATGAATTTTACCACTTGTTTTTTTTTTAAATTTACATTATCAATTAAAGTTCTGTATCGTTGAAATTACGGTTGAGGCTTCATACCTTGTATTGCACATAATAGATGTTCTTACCGCTAAAGGAGGAGGTACGTTAAACCCCATATTTGGCTCAAATTTTAGATTTTGTGACACAATTATAAGCTGTTGTAAAAATGCTGTTTAATGATAGTCTTTTAATAATTCATTACTTTTTCTTACATAATTTTCGTCATTTCGACAAAACGAAAGGGTATATTTTACTGTTTTAACACGAATGTTACATTTTATGTAAAAATATATACTTGTTTTGTTCAAAATAGATATGGTCGCACCAAAACATCACGAAGATATTTTAACCAAACATTTGTACTCGATAGATCTTTAATTCTGCAAAGTTTGGTTTTGATGTTTTTGTAAGATCTATTTTAAAATCGACAAAATTGTATCAAATAATGTATCAAATTAGGTAATTTCTTAGTAATTTCTTAGTAATTTAATATTTTAAGCAAATTCTATGTGCAACGTAAACGTTGTAGAACCAATTAAACTAAAAATTCTGTGGATTTTCTTTTTATAGACATTATTCAATACAAAAAATATTATAGATATAAGCCACTTTTCATTTTTCATCCCAATTCTTGGGCCAAAAACAGGCCTTAACGAACCTTTGACATTCATCTAATGATAAATTTTGTGTTGATGGTTGCTTGTTTTTTGTTTTTTTTTACTGTTTTGATTACTACAACTGTTTCTAAAATGGCATCTTGAAATTTCAACAAATATTTGATACAATAATATTGCATTGGGTTGAAATGAAATATTTCTGTAATCTTGTTCATTGTGTCATTTTCAAAATATCATTACAACTTAAAAGTCAGTGTTAAAGCCCACTTTTGCATTCCTTACTGCAATTATTTACACTGAAGTGAAGTCAGTTTTAAGGTTAGCTAATTTATTATTAATACTAAAATCAACTGTATGAATCTTACCCTACTGTGGTATTTTTTCTGGAACAATGGACCGAAATCTCTACATAACTGTCCAATTGCATTACAACCTGCATATCTCACTCTAGGATGCTAAAAAAATACAAAATAATTATTGTGTTCAGATAATCACAAATGTAAAATTTTAAGGAGTAAGAGGTCATCCAATGGGTTGTAAAATATAGGTTTACTAATGTAGAATAATATATGGTGAATTCTGATATAAGGACATTTCAAGGAGTAACCTCTCGTCAGTAGCATTTGAAACAAAGCATAGGAAGTAAGAAATCCAAACATAGGACAAGAAGTACTCAAATCCAAATAAATCAAAATTGGAACCCAAAACCAAAATTTGCCCACTTGTGGAAATTTATTCAAGACCAACTGCACGTCTGGACCTGCATGGCCTTGTCTCAAGTATAATGTGCATAAATTTTATGTCAATACAAATACTAAAAAGAATAATTTAGATAATGTTGATAGAAAACAATTGGAATATAAAAATCTGGTGTTCAAAATTACAATTTTTAAACATTTAAATTAAAAACACATGAATATGTTTACAGTAGACGAAATATTATTCGGACAAAAAATGTTTGTTCAGTAGTCTATATCAACTTACAGGATCTTTAAGGAATGGCAAAACAGCATCTAATATATTACTTAGCATTCCCTCCATCTGTTGATGACAACCCTCAGCACAGGCCGAGATGGCCATTAAAGCTGCATGTCTGTACCTCCAGTCACCTGAAGAGTACAATAACAGTAATAAGGTTCAACATGAATGGGTATATCCCAAGGAACAACACTCCTCAAGCAGGGTTTCTAAATTCAAATGTGTGTAAGAGGGTGAGGATGTAATTTTGAACATTACTGTTGTTCTCTGTATAAATTTTCATAAATGTATGGTTCCTCTAAGTTCCTACAGATTGTTGGTATCTGACCTTGTACACATATTTAAAATACATTCCAACCTGAATATAAAGGTCTCCTTTCTGATAAAGAAAACTTGACCTTAAAAGAGAGGCATCACTTAATGGAGGGGAAAATACCATGACGGAAGATTTGACTGTAAGTGTGACTGGAAAACCTCTAATAGAGGTTAGTAATAACTGCATCAGCATTATTTTTTATTAATTTACAAATATCTCACCATTCTGTAACATAGGAGGGATATTGGCCAGGATATGTGGTAACATGGTTTTCCCGCCAAGGGCACAAGCCAGTCTATCCAATGCACTTTCTGCTGCTATACTGTTGCTGAAAAAATAAAAATAAATAAATCCACAAATCACTTATATTTTAACTTCCAAAGTCTCATGAATATGACGAAACATATTAAAAATTCCAATATCTGTGAGACAATGAAAATTGTTATGATTAGACAAGCATTCTGTTTACACAAACATTTTTTGTTAAATCTATAATTAGGAATATCAGTCAACTAGGTGGAGTTGTTTTTCAAGAAATCCTTCTGTAAAACTTTCTTGATCTGACTAATACCAGTGCAAATGTTCACAAATGATCTCTCCATACATTGCCGTAAATGGTATGCCTATATGATATAGTTAACATCAGTTTCGATAGATTACTGTAAAACAAAACTATCTGGTATTTCTAACAACTAAATATTTTCCTCATATTTTTTAACCATGTTTAATTCTTAATTATTTTTTAGATGTAAAAATAAACAGAGGAAAACTTTGTCTCGTGGGACACGGATGCACCATCCCAGCAAATAGGAAAGTAAAGAAATGTTGGACCTGAAAGGGGAAATAAGGAACAACTCACCCTGATAATGCTTCAGACCAAATATCAAATCCATCAAATATACACAATTTCTTTTTCAAAAATTTTACAGGGAAGGAATTCAACCAATGTCTAGGCAAACAGGAAGTAGAATAAGTAGAACATGAAAAGAACAGAAGTATGGACGATTATAAAACTTAATGCCATAGTTGCCTTAAGGCAAGGGCATAAATAAACCATGTTGAAATTAAAATCATGTAAATATGTACATGTTTTGTAGATTAAATTGATAAAGTAGATTTTTTTTACCTGTCGTTGTCCTCCTCTTCAGGTTCGTCCTGAATGGCCCAATCTTCTTCTTCCTCTAAATCTACCATCAATGCCAGAATCTGGGGGACTGAAAATAAACAAGATAAAAAATTATCTCAAATTTCTTAGGCTCTTCCGATACAGAGGTAACCCTTAGCTTAGTTTGGACTCCTGTTTATTTGGATTGTTTTGGTTCTGATTTTTCCACCAATTATATGTCATTGTATTTTAACCCTATTTTCAACATTTTGACTTCGAGCGCTGCTGACGAGTTGTAAAACAACGAAATGGCCATACAGTGCATTAAATTGGTATTGGTATTATCAAGCTTTGGCACTAAAACAATGGGTAAATGCTTGTGATAGTAAGTATACATGCTATTTATCAACTTCAAAGAGAGAATAAATTTTGCATAGACCACTTAAATGAATTCTTAGTGAAATTTTAAAAATTTTAAATAGACCTAACAGGTACATTTTTACACAGACTTTGTAAGTAGGTCAATTGCTAATTTCTTTCACTGAAAACTATCACAACCTTTTGAAAACCCTGTAAACAGACCATACTTAAGCGTTAGATAACTACCTAATAGTGGCATGTATTTTCCATACTTTCTAACCATAGCTGGAGCAGTTTCTGATAAAGTTACAATAGCTTCCATTCCAAGTTGTCTAATAGTGTTGTCCAAGTTGGCATCAGATATTATCTGAAAGGAATACATGAATAAAGCACAAAGGTTATAGCTTCAAGTCTATAAAAATAGATGTGCAGTGTTCTAGGATTCCCATCTTCTGTTACCTGGGGCAAGTGAAATTTGGGCTAGGGAAAGTACGGTACATTGTTATACTTTCCCTTGGCTAGTTAAAAACTTCTTGTGCTATAAGTGTTTGATTATTTAGGAAAGTAGTCATTGACTGTGGGGAAAGTGTATTTTATAAGGCTTTTTCCCAAGCAAACCTCAATTTATGAAAAATCCTAGAACACTGGATGTGGCATATCCATGAGACAGCCATCCACCAAATAACAGTTGAAATTAAACTACTACCTGTCTGATAAACAGTTCATACATGCATGAGAATTATGATAAGAAAGCTGATGACTTAGAACAGAGTCCATTATATGAAATATAACATGAATCCTGTTAAACATAATTCTTTGACAACATGCTGAAAACATTACTTTTCCACCTCCAAAAAGGTCATTTTCAAACTCTTTGTTTCATTTTTGTCATTTCTTACTTTCTCGATTTTTCAGGAAAAGATGTAGATATTTGCTGATCCCCTGGAAAAGTTTCATCCTTGATGTTTATCGGTGGCACCAGTTTTAAATGTGGAAGCAGGACAATCCACACAGAACTTACAAACCTTATCACTCAATTCCACTTTCTGTACGAGTGCTACCATGTGTGGTAAAAAACTGATGATAAATAGGCATAATGATAGGTAGAGATTACTTTAAAATAAACAACCTCAATCTAATATTGTGGTTGATATTATCACTCTGTTAATGATCTAAATATTCTTCAACATTTGACGCATATTGTTTGCCACACTTGTTTGCACAGTTTATAATTGGCGGATAGTTGTTATATTCGAATATCATCACATTTTATTTTTGGGGCCTCTTGTTTGCCGTAGGGTGTGGACACATATCCAAGTTTGTTGTCTTGGATAACTCATGGACAATCATACCACATCTCCTTTTTCTATTTTTACTACTTTACAAACCACTTGTAATATAACTGCCTATATTTCTTAAAAGAAGAAGACAGTTTATGAAATGGTTAACTAGAGGCTCCTAGGAGCCTGTAATTGCTCACCTGTCTCAAACAGCCTTGTATTTAAACTTTGTGCAGATACCCT
>JARWCS010299448.1:0-12953 GCA_034783895.1 Geukensia demissa
ACGTATTCCACCTAACAAATTGTCTCTTGTTTTCTGATAGTTCCGGTTAACATGCCCATTCAAAAAAAATCCTCTGTGTGTCTTTGATGCAGTCAACAGGCTGCATCTATGATTTTTATTTACCTCACAGATGTATCAGAGAAACCCGCAATACGTAAATAAGATAAGAGTTATCTTTACGGTAAAGATTGATTAATTGCTGATTAACGTTCAAGCTATATTCTGGAGGAAAAAAATTTAACTACAAATACATATTCAGACTGTCAGCAGCCGACGACAACGGAATGATTTTAAACTACCCACTGGAAAATTAACGGGTTGGATAGGGCGGGAAAATTTAGCCTTATAATTGGCCTAATTGGCCGCCTACTGAGCACTCAAAATGAACTGATACAAGTGGTAATTAACGTGGTATTTTCTAAACATGGGGCGTCTTTCACGTCTTCCTCCGGACGTATTGTGAATGTATACACCCCACAACCACTTTTTATAGGAGTAGTGCATCCAGATTTGACATTTGTATGTGCCTTTGTTTCTTTAGCTAACAATGATATTTTGACATTACATCAAGCGGGAAGCTTTTTATTATAATTATGCCGGTTTTACACTTTAAATGTTAAATCCTTGTCTCAAGCAAATCGGTATTCCAGTGAAAAGCGTTGTTTTTTGTGTTTTACTGTAACATTTATTTGTATTAGACTTCCGTTTTTGTTCTTCCCCATTTTTATCATTAATGCTTCACTGAAAAGACGATTTGCATCACATTAAAAATCAGTTCTAAATGTTCCGCTGCATGAAATCTATTCAGTCAATAATGATGGGTTTGCAAACTTTGATTTAACAGGCAATTATTATTCTGTCGAATGTTGTTCTAGTCAAACTTTTCAGTTCAATATTAACATTTAACTTTTTAATCGAATTGGGGCAAAATGTTAAAACGATCATAATTTTCTATTTTTATATCATTTTGGACGAATGTTAAACTGGTAATGGATTCGTTTCAGAGTATAATGAATTAATAATGAATTATTTGCTCGTAGAAATATTTTCGTTGAACAACTATGATTCAAAATGCCCCGTGATAGCGATCAAGTTGGATGACAAACGGTATAAAAAACAGAACTTTGTATGAACCTTGTGTGGGTCATTGTAAATTCTAGTTTATGTAACAAATTAAAAAAGGCAAATCACAGGGATATTTCTTACAACTAAATCTTTTGGTAAACATAGTTGGGACCCTAGGAGAGGCTGTGTGATAATCTATTTTAATTGATATTCCAATACGATGTCCTTCGTAAGTTGTTAAATGATTTAAGACGGTAGGACCAGAATACACTGACAGAAAACACAATGGACTATACTTCAAACAGTAGTGACGTTTTACTCATTTTTTTCTGATTTGTTTTTTGTGTTCTATATTTGTCTTTCGCTTCATTTTGTTGGCCATAGTCTTGTCTGTCTTCCAACTTAACAACTTCTGTCTGCCCCTTTGTTATCTTCGAATTCATTTTTGTTCATAACAAATTATTTTAATATTTTAAGATAGAAATTTAAATTGATATCAAAGTTGATATTTCCATCCTGCAATGAATATTTCAGAGACATTAATGGTACGTTCCATTATGATAATTCCTGACAGTCCCAAAGACATTATAGGCAAGATTCGTTTCATTTTTTATTCCGAATCTTTCAACAATAATAAGAAGAAATAAATCGACGACAATGTAACCTGTGTCAGAAAAATATAGTAAAAAGGGTAATTCATATCATGTAAATATACCGTTGTAAACATTTAGCCAATTTAGTATTTCTTTCTGATTTACATTTATAAATACATGTTAAGGAAATACATATGGAAAATGTGTTTAAAACTCTCAAAAAAGTTGCGAAAGTTTTCGCTGTTTTTAAGAAGCAAGACGGCCTGGCAAAAATTTATATCATTTATTAAAATTAGTCAGAGATTTTCTTTGGAACTTTCGATCATGATTTAGTCTAACATTTCTTATTATAATATTTATTAAAACAAAATCAACTTGAGCTTGACACTATTATATCTTTGTATATAAGACTAAAGCACAATAAAAGCTGAAAGAAGTAATTTACAATAAAACATTAGAATTATTGTCATTATATGTACCAAACAAAATTAGAGAATATTCGACTTAAGTGGGACCTGTAGAAGTTGAAATTCGACTGTCATTTGGTGGATGGCTGTCTCATGAACAAACATGCCACATCTCCTATTTTTATTTTAACCGAATAATGTTACAACACATTATATTAATATATTGTCATACAAACATCTGAGCAGCAAATTCTACGAAGCAATCACGAACTAATTCAAATAAATACTTACATCATTTTTACCATAGTATACGTACACGGCTCCTTCATCAATTTCTTTTTCATACTGTAATGGAGCGCCAACCAGCAGATCATCTAACCCATCGCCACTTATATCATCAAAGGCAACCGCTGTACCATATCCACAACCTGACTGAAAGTTCGGAAATTTGGCTGCTCATATACACTCTGGTAATAAGTAACTTCATTTGTAAAGGTTTCGTATTGTTCTTCCCTTTTTAAACATCAAGACTCCCAATCAGACTTGGCTATTTACAGTTTTATTTTGAATGAATAATACGCTGAATAGCACACTACTTCTTCGAAAAGTTGCTTTCACACAATTATTTAAAATAAGCCAGCCATTTCGTCAAATTTACAAATATGTCTTCATGCAGAGTTAAGAAAGAAGGATCTATTTCAAAGTTGGGAAAGACATTCCAAAACAACAGTCAAAAGTCACCACTTTATAAAATTGAACCCTTTTTGTGGTTCTTTCATTCCTAAGCTAAACATTTAGATATGTAGAATACAGTTTTACCAATGGTGAATTAATATGGAAGCAAAGGCTAAAAAGAATAACCAAAGATTCTTGAAAATGTCATGACAAAACTAGGGTACAAAACATTTCGTAAGTTAGTTTAGAATATACATGTTTAGGTTTCGGTTCATTTCTAGATACCCATTATATAAACGGGAGTAGTGTGTTTCTTATACCATTTTTGTGTAAACAATAAATACAAAGCCCTAAATACTTAAAAGAATTTGATAGCATTTTTGCGCTTTAAAGTAATTTTACCTTTTTGCCAGTAAACTGTTTCTTTACTTTTAAATTTTTATCAGAAGTGGGACATACAACTAGAACCTAGAAGGTATTTTGATTACTGCAAACTAATGAAACATTATTTCACGATAGGTTTTCTCTATTTTTTTCTGTCACGGGACAACAATATCTTATCCATAAGGGTGAAATACCATTTCTTGTGAAAAGCTCTAAATCATCACAAAATCGTAAAAAATACTTCTTTTGTGACAAATGTACATCTTACAAAATATTAAACACAAAATAAACTTATAAACACAATTCCTGACTTGGGACAGAAACATAAGATATGTTGTGGTTTTAAACAAACTAGGTGGATAGCCAACCATCCCCCAACTATTGGTCAAAGTAAAAAAAGCAAAGAAAACAAAAGCAGTAACCGACGAACTATAAACAGTAAATAGAAAGTCACCCAATCCCACTTGAGAATGCCTAAAATTACAATAACTATACTAAACAAAATACATGCAAAAAGAATATATTTCTCTAATGAATGTTCGCATTTACTAAAAGCAATGTAAGGGTGAGATTCATGTTTATAAGACACCAAACCTCTCAACATGAGACGTCAAGCAGTATGTCTGACGATTTTATACCGTGTTGTCAATAAACGTGAAGACAAGATAGATGCAATCATAACATCTTCCCTTTGTACGTTAATTAGTCCACAAAGAGCAAAATGGAGGGGCGAACAGAAATGGAAGGATCGGACAAAAGTGGAAAATAGACATAAACGGCAATCACTAGAACATGAACAGACATAGTGACATATGAAAATAAAAAGAAACATAAAACTATGAACAAATCGGACCCCCACAAGAAACCGAGGTGAACTCAGGTGCTCCGGGACGAAAAGTAGTTCCTGCCACTTTAAAACCACCGCCGCATTGTTCATTTTTCAATCCGGTATTAGTAGTTTCATGGTTGTGTCTGTTGTGTGTCTTTTCTATTTTTTCACCGAAACTATATGAGAAATCAGGTGAGTCTATTTTTTATACCATACCACCAAAAGCACATATATTACCGGTAAATGTCGAAGCATTAAGCAAACCAATGTTTACAGTAAATGATTATTATATTTTTATTCAGCAAGTTGTAATTTAGACTTCCACCATGTTGTCGCTAACTTACTTGATAAAGATTCGTAAAAACACTGAAATGTATGGTTTGAAATATTGTAAATGAGGAATAACTTGTTAACTATTCTTCATCCTTTTTTCAACATAAAACGAAAACTTACATCTCACTACCGTGCAAAAAGCCTTTATAGCTTACCATTCCAGTTATACCCTCTGAATAAATGTAATGCGGAGCGCCTAGAATAATAGCTGAATGACAATCTGGATCCGACAATTTTCCAGTGGTAATTGAATATCCTGTTTTGAAAACAAAAAAAGTCTATTTTACCTCCAAGGTTTGAATGTTATATTTTCTTATCATGAACAATTAATCTTTTAATACAACACTCCACTGCATGCTATTTTGTGTAATTTTTCAAATGAATGAGATTTAGTTGCCAATGGCAAAGATTGCTAGAACTGATTTGATCGACCAATTTAACAATACCTACCGCTACCTTGACGATATATTTTCCGGTAATAATTCAGATTTCTATAAATACACTTCCGAGATTTATCGAAAAGAATTAACTTTGAATAAAGCCAATAACAATAGCCACAAATGCCTATTTCTCGACTTAGGAGTATATATTTCTTAAGGTAAAATCTCCACCAAATTCAAGATAAAATCTCCACCCAAAGAGGGATGATTTCTTATTCTTAATTTTTTAATTTCCCTTCCTTGACGGGGACGAGCCTTTGGCACCTTCGTACGGTGTATACATTTCTCAGCTTGTTCGGTATGCCCTTGTTTGAAGCGACGTTTCAGATTTTAATGAATGCAATCTCTGTATAACTGAAAATTTTGAAGTCAATGATTTCTTTACCACAAATCGATTAAAACAGCTACTAAATTATTTCATAAATATAAAGATTTTGTCTCAAAATTTTAAAGTACTTGTAATCATCTTATGATTGTCATGGGACATCACATCCTACTTTTATGGAAACGTGGTTAATAAAGCACGGAGGTTTAAGCAAAATCCAAATGTGGTCTTAAAATTAATCTTAATAAACTTATCCGTAAAGGATATCGTCACAACATTATTATTGAACCTTTAATATGGTTTTTATTGGTACTAATAATGACTTTCTTGTTCATAGCTTAATATGAACCTAAAAAGTTTTTATTTGATATGAAATTTTCTACTTCCTTTCTATATATTCTTTATTATCATTTGCACAACCTATGTTTTCTTTGACTTCTAATGAAGTCCATTTGGACGTGTTTCTATTGCCACCGAAGTAAAGGAAAATATGGTTTCCTGATCTGTTGCTTTTTGGGTTTTTAACTGCTAGTACTCTTTCAAGTTCGATACTTTTGTTGTATCACGTATTAGTTTTAATTGTATTTGTTGTTGATTTTCAGTATCGATTCAGGTGTTAAATCCATTTCAAAATACAAAATTACCAATGTTAAATAAATATGGAAAATATAGATATGCTATATGTACATTTCAAGGAGTAAACTCTCATCAGTTTCAACCGATTTTATAGTGTGTTTTATTGCTGTTTTGTCACACCGCTGTCCCACGTTAGGGGGAGGGTCGAGCGCTCACCAACCAGTTTAACCCCGACACATGCTTTTTTTGTCCCAATGTCCAGTGGTCGTCTGTTGTTAGTCATTTATTGTTATTTGTTTACCATTTTGAAATAGATTAGGTCAATAGTCGTGTTTTATGAATAGTTTTACATTTGTATTTCGTGGCCTTTTACAGCTTCTGTATGGTGTAGACTTTGGTTCATTGTTGAAGGCCGTGATGGACCTGTGGAAGTTTGGATTCGACTGTCATTTGGTGGATGGCTGTCTCATGGACAATCATGACACATCTCTTAATTTTATATTTTATTCGAGATATACGATAATCATCTTTATTACAGAGACTGCATCTACACATTGGCCATGTGTATGGGTAGATTCCGTCATATTTATTTATTAGCAAACATAAGTATTTTGTCTATAATTGAAAAATACGAGTATGTGTTTTGTTGCAATAAATTAAAGAAAAGAAGTTGGATATGATTGTTTGTTTGACAGTCATCCATCAAAGTCCAAATTACAAACAACCTTAATTTAAATTTACCTGTACTAATCACTGTAGTCTATCACCTATGCGGCGTGAGTTCTCGCCCGACTTTGTACCGTACATAAACGGGTTGAGTTTTACTCGCATCGCACGTGATAATGTGTTTTTTAGTTACCTGCCCAAGGTCGGTGGTTTTCTACGGATATTCCGGCTTCCTCCACAAGTTAAACTGACCGCCGCTATATGACTGAAATATTGTTGAAAGTGGCGTTAAACTACAAACAAACAGACAAACAATATTTCATTTTTCTATTTGCGGGTTGTTCTTTTTCTAGCTTTCTGTAAAATTGTGTATAGTTTTACAATAAGCAATCTTAAATAAGAACTATTAAATGGTAAACCTCGCTTTCGAAAGAATTTTTATTAAATTAAAGCAGCTAGCCAACGATTTATTTCCGAGGTTCGAATTCGCGTCGATTTTTTATTTTGGGCCACTTAGAGTTTTTCACAAGGAATGTATTCCACTCTTGTTGAAGGCTTTGTGGAAAACTCTCGATTTGTAACTTACTCTATTTTTCTCGTGGCTGGAGTGTAGTCTCTCTGACATTTGCCCTATATCTTTTCATTTTCATATTAAGTCAAGCGTTTGATTAATCATCAGGCATCATGGTCAATATATAATCATGACGCCATGATCTCCTTCACTATATACAATTCTCTTTACTAAATGCAAAACTGTAAGACAATACTACATCTATTCGCCTAATATTGATATCACAAATTTCTAAGATACATGTATATTGCAGTTGTTGTGATATAAGTATTTGTCTGGCTTCAAATACAACGTCTTGGTCTTGATATTTCAAACGACATTTTTGCTTGTTATTGTGCACAAGTAAAGTTTTAAAAATATCTTATACATTTAAATACCACATTATAGTTACCCATTAGCGTTCCACGGTCAATGGAATCTCTTATGGAATCAGGTAATTTGTGGTGTGTATAATTGACAAAATATGTAGCATTAGTTGCAACAGAACTATACTGCAGGAAACCACCTAAGACAAAATAGAAAACATTTAAGTAAAGACTATATTTTGTGTTTGACAAAAGTCAATATCTAACGCAATCATATACATTGTACTATATGTAATAGTAATACTTCGGTGTGTGGGGGTGGGGGCACTTAACAAATTTGCTGGTGAGTTTTGCGATTGAGGATCTCTACTCCATCTCTTCACAAATTTCCTTATTCAAAAATACATACCTTTGCATGTATTGAGCAGAAAAAGGCAACTCAAACACATATTGCGAGATCGAAAATGACAGCCATACTATCAACTCTTTGCATTTCTCTGCCTACACTAAGCTTTCTTGTCAAGATTAATGTCTTTTTCATATATTTCACTATGACTTTTATACATAATCATATATTCCTATGCTAAAAAATGATACCTATCCCTCCAAAGTAACCAAAAAAACTTTAATTCTAATTTATGCAGGATTTAATTGTGGGCGCCGTGAAAAATTGTCCGAAAGACAAAAGCTTTCTATGATACAACACATAGATGATCATATAATATTGTCCTTTTAGTTTTTCCTAAGAAATATGTACTTTTTTATTACATAATTAAATACTATATCAAAGATGCTCACAATCACAGATTGCACACCTCCCCTCTCATCACAAGGGGGAGGGGGTAACAAAAATTCCGTCTTTCAACTTGGCGAATATGAAGTTGGAAAAGATTTTCAAGTTTCAAAATGCTAGCTTCTATAAATTAAGAGATTTCATACTCACATAATATCGTTAAGCACACAGAGTCGTATTTTTATTTGGGAATGTCCATTTATGTTAGATGATGCAATGTTTCAAGTCCCTATCGTGAGCTCTGTCTGAAATTTCGTCTACCTCCTAAGACATACGTACAATCGAACAGACTACAGCACACTATTAAGCCCCTTTTGCTAAGCAGGGTAAAATAGAGGATTTCTTTTGTTTTAGTATTTAAAGTTATATCCTTGTTTAGTGGATAGCTAATCTTTTTTTTTTGAAAATGGGATTATTATGAAAGGCAAAGTAATACATCACAAATTATATGATATATCGCCAGAAGTGTTTAATAGATCTAAATGTCTAAGGTAACAACAAGAATTTTTCCGGAAAATTCGATTTGTTTGCCTTTCAACTATTATACTGAAGTCTGTGATGTATTATTTGTATATAATTCAATAAATTATGGATGTTTATAAAATTTTAAACCTACTTTGTTGTTTATTTCGTTATTTTGATACCAAAAATCATGAAAAACCAGGATTTTGGAAATTTCAGATTTTTTCAGTTTTTTCTCCATTTTCCTTATGCAGCGAATTAATTAGACTATAAACTTGGTTTATTTGAATAATACTATACAATAAGCATATTATAAGAACAAGAAACCTATGCTGAATTGCTTCTGCCCTCCACAAATTTATGAAAAGTGATTAAATACCCCTAGGAAATTTAATCAAATTTATTCAAATAGCAGTAATGTATATCAAAGAAACCTAATATATGTCTTTAAATAGTGTATACTCGATGTCAGAATTTGCTGAAATGGGTAAATTGGTTGTAGAAGAAAAACTGTCTACCGTATTCTTATAAAATAGTGTTTATTTTGTTGATTTAAAAAAGTGCAAGTAACTTGCAATAATACTTTTTATAATCGCGCTGTGTTCTTTAATTCTCTACGGGGAATTTACATTATAAAATTAGCCATTTGTTTGCCCGCAGTGGCCAATTGCACACGCTAGCGCGAGAACGGGAGCATACATTATCAACGCTGCGCACTAATTTAACTAGGATAAATTAATCTGCAAAAATGCTAAGAGGCGCGCCTGATTGGAATTTTAAAAGTAATTCTTCTGATATGTATCGCAAGAGAGGGGTCCAAATGAAAAAATAGTGTTATTTTTTAAATTACTTTATCTAGGTCAAATTTTCGCGCTTCCACCAAAAACAAAGATGGCCAACCCTTAACGTTAAATCCCCATAGAGAAATTCAGGGGCAGAAATTAGTATGTAAAACGCCTTTGTATAGTGTAAAGCACGAACAGTTAACCGAGGGATAATTCTTTCTTTTGGTTTGAAATAAATCCAAAGACGGAAACGCAGATATAATTTGAATAAGCCCGAAATTCGCACTCCAGAAAAGCTTGAAATAGAGTATAAATGAAATAAAATCTGTCAATGATTAATCACCAATTTTTCACAGAAAATGTTAGATATGAGATGAAATCGATTTTAAAACAACTAAATCCGATGATAAGTAACTATTTTATTATTTAGTAAGCAATTTCAGGGCAGCAATTTCCTTTATTAGGACCTATATATTAACGTAGTCTGATTTTCCATAAATTCTGCTTGGGGTAAGGGTGACAATTCAGTTGAAACAGCATATAAACATTTCATAAATAACTATATTTAGGTCCTATTGTGTGTCTTTCAGATTAAACTATACATTTAAAGCTTCAAAATTCTCAAAGAAGAAGACTTAACACTGGTTAAACTAACTGTTTTACAAAAGTAAAGCTGAGAATGGGAACCTTTATAGAGTATTTTAACATTTGCTAGGCAACAGAAATATTAAATGGAGTTCCAAAGTGTGAAAATTTACATATTCAAGTTACAAGCCAACCTTTTTCAGCAGAATGAATGCCAAAAAACTGAAATAATCTCATTGAAAAGCAAAAACATCATTATATTCATTGAATTGAGGAAGGGTAAGAGCAAGGTTTTTAGCTTTTATTAAAAATATATTTATAAGAATGTCCTAAATAGGCACCTATTGGATACATAAAACATTGAATTATTGAAAATTACCAAAACTTTTAATGTAAAATCTCATTGACATCTTATTTACATGCAAATAGAGTACAAAATAGCACAAAATAATTTCAAAGAATTATCCCTACACTTAGTAAAATATAATTTCTTGAAAATAAACTCAAGTATGATATGTTAACATTACAGATAAAGAAAGAGATGTACTAAAAAGTTGAGTTATCATGTTTATGCCCAAGTTTACCCTTGGACTGATAGTCAGAAGACTGGAAACTCTTTATATTTTATTTCATTTAAACATTTTCGTGCAATTTACACTAATTAAAGACATATATAAGGTTCCTTTGGTGCACTACTGCTTTTTGAATAGATATGTATAAATTTTCTAGGGGTAGGTGTACAATTTTCATAAAATTTGCAAAGAAACAGCACTTTAGCAAAGGTGTCGTCCGCTTATAAGATGCCTAATATACAGTACTATTCAAATAAACCAAGTTTATAGCCTAGAAACAACTAATTAATACGCTGCATTACGAAAATGGAGCAAAACTGAACAAAATCCGAAATTTCCAAAATCCTGGTTTTCCATGATTTTTGGCATCAAAATAACCGAAATAAACAACGAAGGGGTTTGGAAATTTAATAAACTTCCATAATAATTGAATAATATACAAATAATGCATCACAACTTAATACAGACTTCAGTAAAGGAGTTAAAAGGCAAAAAATCGAGTTTTCCTGAAATTTAGGTAAAGGTAGAGCTACAATTTTTACTATAACTTTTCTGCGAGTCCATAAAATTTTTAAAATTACAAGTTTTGAAAAGCTCGTCTATTTATCTTACAAAGAGTACCTTATTTGTATGATTTGATGTATGTTAACATGTCATTTAATGTCCGTAAACTTTAAATTAGCTGTTAAACGAAAATAGGCATAACATAATGGGGTACAAAATACACAGTAAATCCTAAAAGCATCCCAATATTATGCTGGTAAACATTTAAAATATGAAGAAGGGAATAAATAACGAATTTTAAAAGTTGGTGAGGATGAGTCCTGTGGATGCACGGTACACCTACCAAGCCCATCGCCTATGATTAAAACATTTACAATTCTTTTATAAATATAAAAATTTGGTATCAAATGTTTGATATACTTGCAATCATCTGGTGAAACAGGCGTGGTAAATAAGGCTCGAAAATTAAAAACTAAAAAATTGTAATATTATTGACTTTCTTGTTAAAAGCTTAATATGGAAAGTTTATATATTCTACTTCCGGTCTATATATTTTTTTAAATTGGCATTTGCACATCGTGCGTGGTCTTATTGACACGGTAGTAAACGAAAACTTGATTTTCTGATCGTTTGTTTTGGGGTTTTGAATTATCAGTACTCTTTCGGGTTCGTTACTTTTGTTGTATCATGTATTAGTTTAATTGTATTTGTTGATCGTTTTCAGTGTCGACCCCAAGTGTTAAACCAAGTGTTTCAGCCGATTTTTATCGTGTTTCGTTGCTGTTTGGTCACACCAATGTTCCAGGTTAGAGGATGGGTTGAGCGCTCACAAACTGGTTAAACCCCTCCACATACTGAATGTGCCTGTCCCAAGACAGGAACCTGAATTCCAGTTATTGTCGTTGTTAAAATAGTCATTTATTTATTATATTACCATTTTATCAATAGATTAGGTTGATTGTCGTGTTTTATGAATATTTTTTTATTTTGTATTTTGAGAGCCTTTTACAGCTTCCGTTATGGTATGGACTCTGGTTCATTATTGAAGGCCGTACTGGGAATTGTAGAAATTTAAATTCGACAGCCATTTGGTGAATGACTGTCTCATAGACAATAATGCCACATCTCCTATTTTTCAAATCTTACAGAAAAACACAATGGCCAGTCCATTTCCAAAGAAGAAAAACGTTCCGGTTCTCAGTCTGTAGGTAAAACACGTTATAAAGGGATTTCCGTTGATTGGGAGGACTGTATAAATACTCGGATACCCCGCGCTAGCCGTGGTTTAGAAATATTCTGCTCGATGTCTCCGCTAAGAGTAGAACACCTCCTTAAGGGGCATCCATTGGTTGGATGGGATGTATAAATTCTCAACCCGTTTCGGACAGAAGCTTTACCGCCATGCACCGTGGTGGGAGAATACCACGCTCTCAGCACGTTAAATATCCTTTTGCAACAACACCTACGACTGGTCGTTGGTTACCAGTTGCTTATGGTAAATTGCCCACCCTTACCCAAAACTATCCCAATTTGGCATCCGGTGGCTAGAAAATTCCCCGGCCTAAACCCCAGCCAATCCTTTTATAAGTTATTGTTTGATAACTTTTTCTTGTCCTGAAAATGCCTGAAATATTTGCCTCTAATCAATCAATCTTTGAAGAATATTGTTTTGAGTCTACTTACAAAGATTTATTGCGACTGCTTATTATTTTGTATGATTCATGAAAGGTGTGTTAAATTATTATGATAATAATTTAGAAATGTCTGATCCCGTATACATGTATTTAACATTAAAAAATGATAAACTGTAATTTGTATTTCAAATTATTAAATTTATATTAAGTTTATTTTTACAAACAGGCATTGCCAAAACAATTGCAATTTACTGAAATGCTAAAAAGTAAACTATACCAGCACTTAGACATGGGTTCCACGAAGTCAATTGATTGAAAGATAAAAGTCTAAAGTTTTATATTTTTTTATTTTTGAATAATTTTTTGTAGTTTATTAAGAGGTTGTCCATGAAAAAACCAGGCAGTAGGTGGCACATGCAAAATTTTGTTTCTGAATAAAATTGACACAT
>JARWCS010299558.1:0-12951 GCA_034783895.1 Geukensia demissa
AGAAAAACTCATGTAAAATCCTTCGATACTGGCAAGAGTCAATATTTAAAAAATATAAACATAAAAAACGCAATGAAACCTTGCAATAGTTTGTATTTATACACCTTGAGCAATATTTACTTCATTTCCACATAACATTGATTTGACATGATGCAGGTAGTATTTATTAACAAACATTATGACAGAAAACATATTTATTGCCAACTGTAGCACAGACAATAAGTCAGACATTTTGGCATGTGCTGGAAAATTCTATTATTACCGCTGGTTTTTAATTGATACATTGTTATGCATTGTTATAAATATGGGTAATCTGTTAAATTTACATTTGGAAGTAGCTATGCCAATGATTCAGGATCCATCAATGTCACAATCACAAATTATATTGCATAATTTCCTAACACAGATACCTGTACAAGAAAATGTGAAAATGTTCCGAAGCAAAACTTTGTACAAGTGTCAATCACTAGTTCATGTTTGTTAATGTAACCATTTATCAGATCACCGAACTTATGCTTTATTTCACAAAGACTATGAACAAGTTTTAAAGAACATTTCACTGAACTGAGTCTCTTAATCTTTTCATTTCCCATGAAAATACCCTTTAGGAACTAAGAAAAAAAGTAAAAAATTCATACCAACAAAAAAGATTTTTATTTCCTATTTCAAAAAAATGCAATTTGCATCCTGCAATTTTTCAATGGATTCGAAGAAATTCAGAAGTATTTCATTTGTATACAAATGTTACCTCACCTTTTGTCATATTTACACCAATCTATTCGACAATAGCAGACATTGAAGTTGAGCACACGTTAATTTATTTTTTTAATTCGTTATAGAAATAATTTCCCCAAAAAGGTTTGACAGCTATGCATGCTTTGGGGTCTCTCAACAAATTGATCGGACACTTAAATAACACTTAAATAAATATACTACTAAAACTATTTTGTTTCAAAGAAGCAAAAAGCCAAAGTAACTTGAATTAACAAGAAATTAAGAAACGGTGTCTTCTTGAGGTTTTATTGTGTTAGTTGGTTGAGGTGAAAATACACATATAATTAAAATCTGATACACAAATTATATTTTAATTTTATGCCTAACTTTGCGGCATAGGATATTGTTATAAAATTTCTGTGCCTCAAAATATGATAAAGGCACATTTTATTCTAAAACCATTTTTTATTTACAAAAATTTTCCTGTCGACTTAGATCGGCCTCAGTAGAAAACACACATTAAGACAATTTATATTTACATATAGCAAGTAATCCTGTTTCTGTGTTGTTTTATGATTGGTAATGTTGGGAAGGAAATATTTTATACAATCATATGTACTTATACTCTTGTCTTTTTCAAAACACTTTTTTCAGTCATGTTTTTTGTCTTTTCTCTCTTCTTAATGTGTGCATTTGGCCAAACATAGAAATACAGGCATGCATGTTTGAAGGATACAGTTTACATCCCTCCAACATTGTAAAGTTAACATTAACGATTTTTTTCTTTATATTTGGCTTTTCGACGTCTATTGCGTCCTGAACTGTATATTTAATTTGGTCCATGAATATAACTAGAAAATCGCATTGTTTTGCTGATCTTTCAATTCCCATAACGGGTCTGATGGAGATTAGAAAAGCACTTTACAAGCAGTTAAATATGGATTTTGAATAATGTAAGATTTCGATCGTATATATTTCTTTTAAATTGATTATTGTTATTATTTTCTACGATAAATATGAAATTTTTTGTGTTGTATTATGGACAAACTTTAAAAAATGATTACCACTCCAAGAAGATAAATGGTGGATCCAGGATTTTGAGTTCCCCTTCGCCCCCTTTGGATCCACCACTGACCATAGAATAATAAAATGGAATGAATACCGGAAATACAGCAAGCAATTCCTTATTTATTGACGTATAGATGTGGTTCTAATGGTTTTCTGCTTCTCATCCTCAGCTGCATTTGCTTATAAATGTCAATCTCCACTTATTTTTACATCTCATAATGGGACGTTTTCTTGATTAAGTAAATTGTTAAACAATACGTAGAAGAGTTTTTTTAGTAAACTTTCTGAGATTGGAGCACGGTTGAATTAAACCGATTTGTGGTTGGAACCATGTTTTTCATTTTCACTATTTAGAATATTTGGTTGTTGTTTTTGTTATTTGTTTACATGCTAGCATATTTCGTGTTCCTTCGTGGTAGGGCAGGGACAAGATTCTACTAAACATACAAAATTATTCGTTTTTAATCTGGAACACCCCTTTTCTAATTGCCAATGGAAGCCTTTTATGAATATTCCTGCATCGACAACTACCCCCGGTAATATGTTTATATATTTTTTAAATGTGTTTACCGAGATTTCCATGGTCACTATAAGTTTGGAAAATAAAACATAATTCAATGAAAACGATCAGGAGTTGCGTCGTTAGTTAGAATTCTAATGTATTGCAGAAGATGTGGCCCCAGCACATCGCTGAAAAACTGCCGACGTTGCCCACGTTAGACATTAATCAACCAAACGTTAATTTTCAGATTAAAGTCAGGGAACCTATTGGAACAAGTAAAAATGGAAATTATCCGAGTAAACTATGCTGCTGAAATTAATTGTATAAATTTTTATTACCTGTAAGATTAACCATCATAACCATTATCGTTATTGTTCATTAGATAAATAAACAAAATACATCTTTTAGAGATTCATTCATACAACTTTCTCCATTTAGCTTTGCTTCAAGTAATTTTTAATAGTGCAATCTTCAAAGCATGTGCTCCTTTATAAAACTGACCTTCATTTGAACAATTCTAAAGTTTTATAATGAAAAAAGATTGAATTTTGCCAGAAAATCTCACTAATGCAATTTGACTTCCGAGCGGTGGGATGGGGAGGAGAGTGGGGGATCTGAGTTATATCTCGACCAGTTCATAATTTTTTGTTTAAATTCATCAAACATTTTTCAGCCAAATAGATTTTTTTGAAAGTGCCAAATGTCAGTCCAGATTACATTCTTCTAAGTTCCATCTCGGCCATTATTTTATAGCCAAAATCAGGGCACCATTTATTTTTAATCACAACAATACCCCCTTACTCCGAAAATCGAATTGTTTGTGTCAACTGTATAATAATGTTAGATTACCCGCAACGGAAGTTCCAATGTGTGTAATTTTTTTTTTCAAAAATCTAATTGTGCAAGTAAATCATATAAAAAGAACTTATTTGAGCAAGTAAGAATTTAAATTTTCTTGTACAGGTAAAAATTATTTACTTGTGCAAGTAGAATTCTTTTCTATGTAGGTTACATTTGGCGTCTCTTGTATTACTCTGTAAACCTGACTGCCACAATATGAATTAAATTTTGTTATAAGTAACTTAAAGCAAACATCAAACAATATTTTTCAGAATGCATGTTACATTGTCTCCTTCAGAATGGACATTTTAAGTAATTTACAATTAAATTTCTTATTTATGTTATTTTATAAAACAAAACTGCTCTTAATTTATTGACAGATATACAGTTATACAAAACATTGGGTAGACTGAATAGAAAACATCGGATTCAAAGCAACTTGATAATCGTATCGTGTTTTCCACTGGGAATTAAATAATAAACAAATTACGATATTATTACATACATTTGTCGCCATCTCGGACAATAGATAAAATATAAATTACGTGAAACATATGTTGTTCAGAAAAAATTGTAAATGAAGATTAATTTAATCGATGTTATATCCGATATCCTGGCATGTTTTTGGTTTTCCTCCGTTTACCTGCTGAAAGACACTTTTTGCTATCATTTTGAAACATGCTCTTTAGAATATTATTCTGTTATCAACAAGAATTAGGAGAAAACATGTTCCAATCATGATGTCAATGTAATGAGATTGTATGAGTCAATTGAATAAAACAGATAGAAGTTGGTCTAATTATAACTTTTCAATTATATTTTTTCTATCCATAACTTGTTCGAAATTCAATAACAGAATCCGATTAACAGATAAAAATTATAATCAACATGGTCATGTTTACTGTTCGTAACGTTAAATCTATCTATTAATTGGCTTTGTATCTTTTTGCGACTTTATTAAAACCTGATGTTGGTTTTTATTTATGTTAAACGTATTAATCTTTATGTCGTGCATTATTGGTTCTCTCAAATTTAGTGGAAGAAAAGAAACGTTTGTTTAGTATGCATGTCTGTTGCTCCACGTTATGTTTTTACTTTAAGCTTTAAAATACACCTGCAAACCACGTTAAATTACAGTTTAGAATAAATCATATAAGATAGAACAAATCAAAATGTCAACATTAAGAAGAACTTGGAAGCTCCTCTACAAGAGTAAATTCACAATATGCTTTTTCACATTGAACATTGAACTTTGATTTCACCGAAAATTGTGATTTGCTGTGTAAGACTAAGAACATTTAAACTTGCCGAAATGAAAATGATTATATTAAAACACAGACGGAACCAGTAATTTGTGCTGATGTTTCGAGTTCTATAGTTGCTGCTTTTGTCTTCTTCGATTTTTTTCCATTGACCACTTATTGGGGGACGGTTGTGTACCCACTAAACTCCACCATATGTCTCATTTGCCTGTCCCAAGTCAGGAATTATGGTCGTAGGTTTGTCTCTGTGTTTATGTTTTGTTACATGTACATTTTTTATGATATTCAGGTAATAGCAGTATTATTTTACTTATAACGATTTTTTATGCACAAGGAGTGGTATTCCACCTTTGTTGAAGGCCGTGTGGAGTTTCTCTCGTGGTTGAAGTGCAGTCTCTCTGATATTTACCCCATATCTTTTCATTTTCATATTATGGAAATATTGATGTCACGACATTCAAATATTTTGTATGTCAATGAAATTGATAATTAGAACACAACGCATTTGATGTACAATTTCCGAATACTACTATTTGTTGA
Organism: Geukensia demissa; assembly: GCA_034783895.1. NCBI lineage: Eukaryota > Metazoa > Mollusca > Bivalvia > Mytilida > Mytilidae > Geukensia > Geukensia demissa. Next base: position 4,927 of record JARWCS010299558.1, read on the forward strand.
TCATTAATTGAGGTCAATGAAAATAAGTACATAATTATACCCTTTGCGAGTGAAAAATCACGCAATATTCTTAGCATTTCAAATATTTTCTACCATTCAACATTGTCAGGTTGATGATTCACTTAAAATATATGATAAAGCAAAGAGCCAAAGTGTGTCAACGTTTCATAGGTGACTGTACTCGTTACATACTGTTGCATGTACATGTAGTTGGTAAATAACTATGTCATAAATCGCTACTTAAACATGACAAAGCACATCAAGGAAAATGGGCTTATAGACCAAAATATCTCATAACTTCCTTTGATTATGTTTACTACTTCTTTGCCTAAGTTTAATAGTAGGAAAACAAAACATAAAAAAGTATAGATCATTGTTGTTGAAGAGATGTTATATGATTGTCAATGTGGCAGCCATCCAACAAGTCAAAATATTAAGAATATTAAACATCTATAAGTAATCTTGAGGCCTTCAATAATGGACAAAGATCCAAATTCAAAATATAACAATAATCGACCAATTAAATTTATCATGTAGGTCCAGTAACAAAAAGCACGAAACGACAGTCAACAGGCTTTGGACAAATATATGAAGTAGGTGGCGGCTTTAAACATGTTTGTGAATGAGCTCTCAAATCCTCTCTAATCTAGGTTGAGCGATTTCTTTATCTTTGTGCTCCATGGCCACATTTAAGTCTTTTTTCCTCTCCATATTCATTGATTTGATCAATTATGTTACATGTATTTTTATCTGCGCAACAAAATACCACCATTGACAATGTACTTCACTTTTCTACCACCGTAGACACTTTTTTGCCTATTCGCTGTTTCATGTATTAAAAAACATTTACTCTTTTTTTAGTTCCTCTCACAATGGCCTGTATGTATACACGGGACAAGAACGAAACAGACCAAGGAATGTACCGAATCAACAAGGTAATTATATCAACTTATACTGAATCAACAAGGTCATTATATCAACACATACCGGATCAACAAGGTAATTATATTAATGCAGACCGAATCGACAAGGTAATTATATCAACGCAGACCGAATCAATAAGGTAATCATATCAACACAGACCGAATCAACAAGGTAAATATATCAATACAGACCGAATCAACAAGGTAATCCTATCAGCACAAACTGAATCAACAAAGTACATATATCAGCACAGACCGAATCAACAGGGTTATTATATCAACACAGACCGAATCAACAAGGTAATTATATCAGCACAGGCCGAATCAACAAGGTAATTATATCAGCACAGACCGAATCAACAAAGTACAGATATCAATAAAATCTTAATCAACAAGGTAATCATATCAGCACAGACCGAATCAGCAAGGTAATTATATCAATACAGACCGAATCAACAAGGTAATAATATCAACACAGACCGAATCAACAAGGTAATTATATCAACATAGACCGAATCAACAAGGTAATTATATCAATACATCTGAATCAACAAGGTAATTATATCAACACAGACCGAATCAACATTGTGTGTATATCAGAAGTGCCCGAATCGACAAGTTAATTAAATCAACACAGACCGAATCAACAAGGTAATTATATCAGCACAGATCGAATCAACAGGGTTATTATATCCAGGTTATATCAACACAGACCGAATCAATATGGTTATTATATCAACACAGACCGAATCAACAAGGTAATTATATCAACACAACAGACTGAATCAACAAGGTTATTATATCAACACAACAGACTGAATCAACAAGGTTATTATATCAACACAGACCGAATCAACAGGGTTATTATATCAACACAGACCGAATCAATATGGTTATTATATCAACAAAGACCGAATCAACAGGGTTATTATATCAACACAGACCGAATCAACAGGGTTATTATATCAACACTGACCGAATCAAGAAGGTAATCATATCAGCACAGATCGAATCAACAAGGTAATTATACGAACACAGACCGAATCAACAGAGTTATTATATCAACACAGACCGAATCAATATGGTTATTATATCAACAAAGACCGAATCAACAAGGTAATTATATCAACATAGACTGTATCGACAAGGTAATTATATCAACACTGACCGAATCGACAAGGTAATTGTATCATGATCAACACAGACGTAATCAACAATGTAGTTCTATCAATACAGACCAAATCAACAAGGTACTTAAATCAACAAAGACCGAATCAGCAAAGTACATGTAGCGATGTCATCATTTCTCTGGATTACACTGTCTTAGCTCATGTTGTTTCTTCTCTTACATTTTTTATATGTATCAGTGCATGAAAAATCATACAGTTGGTGATTTATTCATATCAAAATCCCACAGAAATTAAGCTTTGTTTTCAATTTAGACACTGTTCCTTTTTTATATCAGTAAATATTGTGTTCGTCGTTTGCGCTTAGGGAAATAAATGTATGGTTTTCTAAAAAATACAAATTTTGACATAAAATGACTATGATCATGTTAACATATGAGTTTGAAAAATCATCTTTTTATTGGTGGATTTTCCACGCCATTTATCACTTCTACAGTTGACAGTGTATGGTTTTTATTATGCTACTTATGTCTTACGACCGTGTTTATAGTGTTCGGCTTTATTTCTTTCCCCGGAATTTTAAAATCATAGAAAGTTGAATTGTTTTTTAATTTGGAAATGAAAGCATTTTTGTAATCATTTAGTTTAACTAATTTTTGCCAACATAAACCATAAATCTTAAGGAGGAACGGTTCGGTGGTGTATTGGTTAGCGTTCTAGACTTGATTGTGGAAGGTTGTGGGTTCGATCCCCGACCGGGTCAAACCAAAGACATTAAAATTGATATTTCCTGCTTCTCTGCTTAACAGCAAGAGCAAAGACTGGTCGACCCAAGGTCAGAATAATATGTCTGGGTTAAGTGGTATGTTTTTCTTCGGACAAGCAAGCACGTTCAAAATTCGGCTTCGCGAGTCGGTCTAGTACAAAGCAGGGTTCATTCATCATCCCTCATTTATATACTCTCGTCCTTAATATCCCTGAAATATTTGCCATTTGACGTTAATCAACATTGAGTCAATCAATTTCAAGGAGCTCTTACCTTTAAATAAAACATGGAGAAATACTTATAAACTAAGAATCAAATAACCTACAAAATTGTGAAACAATACAGAAAGATAACTGGATGATTTTTTCCTGAAGTCAAGAACTTAAAAACACATATATATTCTAGCAACAGGCTGCTTAAAAACTATACAGATATAAGCTAAAAGGGGGCCATACGTATAACATAACTATCCGATATCATAGCAGGCTAAATTAATTTGGTTCTTTTCTATGATTTTTTGTTCCAATCTATCTGATAATTGAATTTTGACTGTAATTAGATATTAATCAAATCTTATTTTAACATCAAACCAACCGATTTGTAACCTACTATTTCTTCCTGAGATAACGCATTATTGAAAAATTAAACATTACATATGCATCAGCAAAATCAAATAACATCAATTCGATACCTGCCATCACCATCTGAAATATTTGTCATATTTCGCATGCCTCCGGAGAGAAAATGACGTTTGAAGCTTATTTTTAATCAAACGTTAATGTTTGTGTACATATTTAGGTACGTTCGTTAAAACTATAAAGCACCAAAAATACTTTCCACTAATCAACTCCATTGTCACCAGTCTATAAAAGAATGAATGCTGCTGTGTTGGATTTATATTAGAAGTATTGTCTGATAGCGATCGATGTTCAATTAAGTAAATTAAAGTTCCGAATGCAACATTTTTTCGGTTTCGAATTTTCATGGAGTATGGAATTGTTACATGCTGACATTTAGACCTGTGATAATTATTCAGATTTCTTGACATTAGAAAAAGGACGAATTATCACGTCTCACCTGTTTATACAAATTTGTGTGAAAGAATGCAATATACTGTTGCATATTTTCTGCATTAATGGAATTTAATAAAAGTTGGAACAAATTGTGCTTTGGTCTTGAAAAAAAATTCTTTATTATTTTCATCAGCCTATTGTTCAATGATCATAAACATTCTGTAATTTGTTTAAAAGTTAGTTTTTTGTATGAAAAAGAAGAAATTTAAGGTGGAGATAATGTATCTCACAACATATATAACTATATTTCAACATAAACTATTCTCTACACCGATTCAATACCATTCCTTGTGATGAGCTCTAAAATTGCTTCAAATAAATCATGCATGTAAAGTATTATAAAAATAGAAGATGTGGAATGATTGTCCATGAGACAGCCATCCAACAAATGACAGTCGAATTTAAACTTCTACAGGTCCCATCACGGCCTTCAATTGTGAACTAGAGTGACTAACCAATACCTGAATAGTAAAAAAGCAAAATTTTACACCTTAAGAAAAAAATCGAAAATTTTGAAGATCTTTAGAGGTGTCAATAAGGTGGTCAACAACGGAAGAATGTTACTACTATTGCATGCTGAGACTAGAATCGGTATAAACAAATCTCTGTTTAATGAATAGTTACAGGTAACACAGTTAATTCTGATCTCGAATGGGTGTCAAATTACCCACGGCATTTACTTTCTCATCCCTTGCAGGTTATTTTGGCAAAAAATTCAGTATTTTAGATAATTTTAAACTGTTGCTTTTAAAATGCGTTAACACCTGTTCATATCTTGTTATCCTACGAGGACGGATTATGATTCAAGAGTCTTCCGAATATGAAGATTTTCATTCAAAAGGAATTCGAAGATACCATTCAAAAAACTTATTTTTGCAATTGTGAATGGAGGTAAAAAAACATTCGTCGTATCTGTCGACAAGAATCTTTTATTCATAAAAATTTATTCTAGGATAAGGTGAACACGTCAGCCAAACATCATATTTGTAAGAGAGTGCTGCCCAAGTGAAATCAAGCACGAATGTCGTTGGTTTGGCCGAAAAATGCCTAAATTTGACAAATTTGTTATTCTGAAGTTACATATGTAACTTGTGATGCAAAAGTGGCGTTATCACTGTTATCGTCATAATTTGGTTTATTAGTTTAATGAGACATAATCAGACATCTTTCTTTAACGCTTTAGCTGATATTATAAATATTTTAAGTGAAATTTCAGAGACAAATATTACTCTTTATGAAGATAATCAATATATGTTATAGTTAAAGGACTCCACGACGAGTGTTGCGCTCAGGACAGGGGACGCTCACCTTTCTGGAGCACCTGATCCTATCCCTATTTTGTAAAGAAGTTCGTGGAATTCAAGCCATTATTCTTTTTGATTTGGTTTATTTTAATTTTATCTTGTCTCTTTGAACTTTTCACTTTTGATCTTTCACATAGGTATTTTACATTGGAATTGTTATATTAAATTTAGATATCAAAGGATTTAAGTCGGTATGACACCATTAAAACACCGAGGCAGTGGCGTATCTACAATGCACCATTCTACATCTTGAACATGTAACAGAACATTAATTCTCTTGTAAATTCGTATAAGCTGAGGTAGGAGGTGACTCCATTTGTTTTGATGTTACTAGGATGTTAGAATAAAAAAAACGTCAAAGGGGTTCAAATGAGCTGAAGCAAATAGGTTTAGTGATTATTCTACATTTAGCAAGCAAAAATTTTCAAGTGTTTTTTCCTGTGTTAACAAAGACTCGAACAGATCACTTGAGCTAATTCCTACAGTGCTGTGAAATACATTGTAAACGTATGGTACATGCCAATTCGTATGGCGGAACATTTATTGACATCTGCAGAAATGTTTCTGTAATGTCAGACTGTTGTGTTGAGTAATATTTGTGACGCCGTAAAATCTTTTATATTGTGTTTTTGTTTCAAACAGATTGGTAAATCATTGGACCTTAAATTGTACTTCTTTCTCATTATTTATCTGCCCCAATAATACGACAGTGTTAAAAGCCTTTGTTCATGCCTTGGAGAAAGAAGAAAAGGCAATATCTGCATACAATTTTCTACACTTCATTAATAATATTTAAATGGTAAGATAGGACGAATACTGTTATAATTTTAATTCGTTTTTTCCAAAGTCTTTTTATATGTTTGTTTTCTAAATAGAAATATACATTGCATAAAATTGAGGTACATGTATAATACGAACAATTTAATGCACTCAATAATTATAGTAAATTCCAAATTCTTAAATATAAAAATAGGAGATATGGCATGATTGTCCATGAGACAGCTATCCACCAAATGAAAGTCTAAATTAAACTTCTACAGGTCCCATTACGGCCTAAATTATGACCAGAGTCCATATCAGAACGGAAGCTGTAAACGGACCCCAAAATACAAAATGTGAAACTATTCATAAAAACGACAATCGAACTAACTTATTTAAAAAATGACAAATAACAATAAATAATTATTTTAACGACGACAAACTTAAAGCATATATACATTTAAAAGATCCCATATGAAAATTATTTTAAAAGGGAACCTTTTTCAGACTGTTGCATTTTAACAGATGCTTTGTAAGGAAAGTCGAAAATTGAAAGTCATAAATTTCATTCATTTTGGAGACAGGTTATTTTATGAATGTGCATGACCATAACAAAATTGAGTCTAAAAAGTTTAACAACACTTGACAACATTGATGGCTGTTTCATAGACAATCACACCACATGTCCTTTTTTCTATCTTAATTGTTTGTGTTGACATAGCATACACTTTTGAAAACAAACTCAAATTCTAGTCGGAGAAAAACTGAAAAACAAATTGTTTGCCCCTCCATTTCGTCTGTCTTTTTGCGGATTCTATTCGATTCATACATCATCCAAAACATTGTAGTTGAAATTTGGACCAATTTTGGTTATTTTTAAGAAAGATACTTTAAAGTTTAATCTTCACTAAACCTTTTATGGTACTATATAATTTATCCGTTTATTGGAATCAAACACAATTATTGATTAAAACTTGCAAAGTCTAATATAAAAATCGCACATTCTTCTGAGTTACTAATCTGAAACTAGAAAAAAATATGTGAGCAGCACTCACCAAATAATACTCGCCCTTGCTGATGTTCATCAATAAAAAAGTTCATGTTGGCTATAGAGATCTTAAACTGTGGTACGTAAAAATATCAAGGAGGTGCACAACTGCATTACATAAAGATTTTATAACTGTTTAACTGAAACTGAACTGTTCGATTACTAGTATAGTTAGTGTTGCGGCTGCAAACTAGGTACTGTTATATGTAACAATGAAAAAAATCATGTTTTGCGATTGCAAAATAAAAAAGTACCGAAAATTTCCTTAGAGTTTTGTTGAAATCCAGTTCTCGATGTAAGAGTAATTGTAGGGGACGAACCACCAACCGAACGATAGAAGGATACAATGATCATCATATAACACCCACAAAGACGGGAAATAAAATAATGTATCTGCCTTTGTACTTGTCAAGGACAACCAAATCAATAATCTGTATGAATGTAAATGAAATTTTTCGTTCTTTTTACGTTTATAGTGGTGGTATTTCAAGTATGCATACAAAACCGATACAAACTGAACAAGAAATACAGAAAGGTGTTGAACTCCATACAAACAGATTCAACAGACTGTGTAACTAAGGTCAATTTATCACAGACAAAGGTAAGATATTCGGGACCAGCCTTTATATTCTAAATTTAAGCACGTGTTTAAACTTTGATGCCATTGTAATGACAACATATAACCAAAATCATACAATCATTTTGTTTTTAATGATGTTTGCAATCTGTCATGATTCATGCCACCTAAAACCTTGGCAAAACTTATGTGTTCTATTTCCTTATTATCTGAAACAAATATTATTCCCTTGAGAGGTTTTGAAAAAAATCTTTTGCTTATTTAATCACTTGATATAACTTTTGAAATCCTTAATGCAACTTTTCATTTTACCGGAATGGTAATATTGTCTCATTGATTGAATACAAAAAAGGGGGGCTATGGTGTAAATGTTCATGACACAAAAATCTCATATGTACAAGTAAATTCCAAGCAAAGGAACAGCGCTTTGATTGCTGTTCTTCATCTC
>JARWCS010299669.1:0-12951 GCA_034783895.1 Geukensia demissa
ATTTAACAGAACAATTAACACAAAGACAAACCTATGACCCCAATTCCTGACTTGGGACAGGCACGTGAGACATGTGGTGGGGTTAAACTAGTTTAGTGGGATCCCAACTCTCCCCCAACGTGTGGTCAAAGAAAAAATCAAAGAAAACAAAAGCAGTAGCAGACGAATTATAAAAATCAAACAGAAAATCACCCAATCCGACTAGAGACTTTTACTCTTCTCAGCACCAACATCTAAAGTAATTTACCAATCTGACAATACAGTTGATCAATTTAGCAAATCAGCTGATACTTGGAAAAATAAAAGCCTGCAGAGAGCAGAATAATATAGGAAAACTGATAGGGGAGTTGGAGTTTATCTCCAACGCATTTGTCTGATCATTTCGTTTTTCTCTTGCTTTTAAGTTTTGTTGACATTTGGACATTTTTTCTATAAGAAATACAACACTAGTGCAATAACCATGAAATTGTCTTAATGAGAGGTTCCATTCATTTTTATAAATGTGCTTGACATTTCAAGTTTCAAAAACCATTCAAGAGCGAAATACACTGTTTTTATAAAAAAAAAGTGCTTAGAGGAGGCTTGACAATGACATCATTATTGTTCCTTTAATGGTGTCTTTGTTCTATTTTTTCTTTTAGTGTGATTGCAACTTTTATAAAAAAAGTTATTCTCGATGTAAAATTTGCAAATTATTTGTCTTGGGACAGGCATATTAGACATGTGGTGCTGTTAATTAGTTAAGTGGGATTTCAACCCTCTCCAACGAGTGGTCAAATGTAAAAACAAAAGCAGTAAGAGACAAATTATACAAACCAAACATAAAGTCATCCAATCCGACCAGAGAGTACCTTAATTACAATAAATTTACTTAACAAAATTACATGCAAAAGAAAGATACATCTCTTAAGAATGCTCGAAGTTACTGAAAGAAAGTTCAGGATTATCACTATTCACCATAGAAAACGTGTATTTTTCAAACCACTGGGTCGATGCGTCTTTTGGTGGACCAGTGATCCGTTGAGATATTCACCAGCTCAGTTGTCAGACCTGACTTAAAATAATGTTTAAAAGAAATTGCTGCATTTTTTAAAATACTAAAGCACTGGAAATACGCAAAGGAATTGAAACGTATTGCACCTAGTGGTTGTCCCTTCCGCTGGATTTGGAAACTAATTCGACGTGTTTGCATTTGATTACTTCTTTTATTATGATTGGATTTCTGGCATCCTATGTTTTGTTCTAATGCTAATGATGAAATTAACTTTTTGAAATGTACATGTAACATATCACAATTAACCATATGTATTCATAATTGGTAAACTTGTCTTTTGCAGCTTATATTTTATTTGTTAGATATACCTTTATAGTTTAGATAGTGACATGGAGCTACTTAAATATTCGTTCATACCTAATACTTTCGCTTTTTACACATTTCAGGGGATCGTAAGTATTTCTTTCAGCATTATCTAATATATTTCACGACAATCCTGAACACGCGTATTCGTGATTTGTAAAAAAAACAGGATTAAGTGTTCCAGTCCAAAAATAAGTAAATCAGTAAAGACATTATGGCCCTTTTTTGCTCAAAAATATGCTCAAAGCTAAATTATCGATTCCACAGTTTACAAAAACAGTCATTTGATAGAAAACATTACCTTTTTTCCCAATACTTCCACACTTTATTCTAATAAAATGATTCATTTTGGCCAATTTTGTAAAGTTTTTCCAAGACAAAACATCATATGGTGATGGACATCCTACATATTATACTTTCATTCCTATTATGATAAAGACTTTATTCTATTGGATGAAAAATAGTCACATGACTTGAAATAATTTGGATATTTGTGCTTCGAAGTGCCACCAACTAAAAGATAAAACAAAAAGAAAAAGGGCAAGCCTGGACTATAGGAGCTAACTTACAAAACAGGAGAAAGTCAGATGTTTCAAAAGGGTAAGCATCCTCCTCTGTCCAGCGCGGAACAGTCGTTGTGGAATTCTTTAACTCCAACTCTAACTTAACTGACTGTTGAATTACCAGTCACAGGTCCACAATTAGTTGAAAAACACTTATACCATATGGATCATCCGATTCATGATGGCGACCGTAAAATTTAAGGAGGAAAGATTTCATCCTTGATTGGTCGTATCATTGTTGTAGTAATTTATGCGACATTAGCAATGCTCTTTCAGTGTAATATTGTTTTGATTTTAATCATTTGTTTATTTGTTATGAATAAAAAGCAAACAATTTAAATTTCAGTTAAGTAAAGCAGTTTAAAGTAGAACTATTAAAAACGTAAAAATAACATTGAGACAAACCGGTTATATTTGTATCATTTTCGAACCAGAAACCCTCATCAGACAGCATGTTGAAGTAAATTTAACAGTTTATTTATTGCTTACTTATCTCTACAGAGACTAAAGGTTACATTATCATTTTGTCGAATTGATCCAAGCTAAATTGTATCCTTTAAATGTGTTATCAAGCTTGTAGACATAACCCATGTGTCCACGGACACTGTAGAAGCTACAATACCAAATACCATTGTACCTGTGACTTCGGATATCAAGGGACAAACTGCGATGAAGGTAATATTTAAATTTACTTAAATAATCTTCATCTGTTTGGAATATAAAACCTTTGCCCATTTAGTTCAATTCTTTTCACATTTCTTTGAAATGAACGTCACCATTGTCAAATGCGGTGCTGGCATAGTTTTTGTTAACATTTACACTGGATATTAATTATATAAGGATATTTGCAGTTAACAACAGAAGGATTATGACATGATCACCATCATCAACAAATAGGTTAAACTTAAAAGTTTTATCTACAGATTAACATGTAATATATTAATATTTAAAATATATTAATTTCATATGCAGACTATACACTCGTTAAAGGTTTGCATTCATTTAGGAATCGAAAGAAACCAACAATATATAAGTGATGCAACTGGAACTGAAAAGCATCCTAAATGAACGAAATAAAAATCATAAAAGTTAATACAAATATAAAAATAGGAGATGTGGCATGATTGTCCATGAGACAGCCATCTACCAAATGACAGTCGAATTTTAACTTTTACGGGTTCATTTACGGCCTTCAAAAATGAACCGGAGTCCATACAATAACTGAAGCGGTAAAAAGCCCCGAAAATAAAAAAAATGTGAAACTTTTCATATAAAACGACAATGGACCTAATCTATTGAAAAAAGTGAACGAATAACAATTAATGACTATTTAAACACGACAACTACCGGACTACAGGTTCTTGGCTTGGGACAGACACATTAATTATTTGGTGAGGTTATAAAAGGGTTTGGATCCAACAATACATGTTTATCAAACACTTGTGTATAGCCGTTGTGTCTTTTTAAAATTATTTTATTTAATTATTTTTATTAACTTTCGGTATATGACCTTTTATTTAACATGTACACTTGCCGTTTAATCGGGGCAATTACGAGATCGTAAAAATAAGATTGCACCTTGTTAATGGTCTCCTTGTAGATACGTTTTTTATTCTTAACATTTGGTATGTTCATGTTACATTAAGATGCGTTCTAGATTCCATTTGATTCCATATCTTACCGTAACATTTTTATACTTATAAAGTAATCATTAAAATAGTTTAAATTGCTACCTTTTATACCCAAAATTCCCGATTCTAAACTACAAGACAGATAAAAAGCGCTAGTTCAGCTTTTTCGATAAAAGATATATATATTTGTTTTAGAAAAAACAAAACTTAGACTCCCATTAAAGTGTTCTCCATGAACATATATGAACATACTGACGAGGATACGATTGGTTTTATGCCAATTAAAAGATTGTATCAATCTTTGAAACCACTGAAAATTTACGGAGTGTTCACCCATCTGATAAGATGAATTGGCTTGAACTAGTGTAGTCGTTAAGCAAAGACAGTAACTGTGAACTCCCACAATAATAGGGAAATCGTCTATGGAAAAAACCATGCATTACTAAATTAAATAAGCCACTTCATAAAATTAGTTAATGTCCACTAAACATATTTTGAGATGTCTAGCTTTAAGCAAATGTAAAATAAAACGGTAGGTCACCTTTATCATTAAAGCCTTCGGTAGCACTTATTTACTTTAGTAATGTTAACAGTTCTCCTTGTTGCCACATATAACCTTTTATTTACATTATGTTCCACCGGAACTGGAATGAAAAATTCTAGGATAGGCTGAAAAACCAAGCCAAATGTTGATACATTCCCATGTTAAATAGAATTCAGTATTTTGAAATAAACTTTCTTTACAGAGAACCCGATAGCCGGTCTTAAGATAAGGTATCATTTAAAAGCAACACATGTTATCTTTTAAATGAGTCTATACTACATGGATTTCTTTCTTTCCTTCGCAAGTATTCCCAAATCTTAATCTTTTAATGGGAAAATTGACAGAAACGAAATATAGAGTCTTTTATATCATCTTCTGATTATGTTCTACAATTGAATTGAATTGAGAGTGTTTTGAATAAACGGTTTAACCAAATAAATTGAATAAAGTCCAAAACTCTATGTTTTTACCAAGCTTCCCCAGTTTATGGCAAGTATCTTACAGCTCATACAATATTCGAGTGCATGTGTTCATAATATCGATTTTCAAAGACTTCCCCTGTATAGCGTCGTGCAACATCCTAACTAGCCGTTCACACTCATGATCTGGAGGTTGTAATCCTCTTCTTGATACAATACTATATTAACTTTTTTCATGCTCCCTAATGAGCATTACCGGATTGATTATAGAGTCTGAGAGCCAGGAACTACTTACCCTTCCATACCCAGTTATAGTAAGGTCCTCATTGCTTAAAAATATATGCAAAGTTTTTTATGTATGGTTATTGCCCTGATCTTATTGTTTTTTTTTTCGATGTAGGCATATTTATTGACTTGTCTCCCTTTATCTGACACTTTGGTTTTCCTAGAAGCAGAGTCTTGTACATTTTAAAAACTTACAAACGGTTTTTTATTGATTTTGCTAAATTGTCTTTTCATTTGACTTGATATTTGATTATGCACACCATATACTAATCTTTTCCCTATTTTCAATGTGTAGAAACCAACACTTGATAGATTTGCGTTACGGTGATGATGATGTACTTCCCATATTCCTTTGATTCTCTGTCACTTGTTTTTAAAAATATTTCACAGAATTTGCTAGCACTGGAAATATGGAAATGCTTCGAAAAATATTGCATAGAGTTGTCCCGTCCGCTAGATTTGACTTCCTATTTCTGATTTGTATGGATCCTTATTTCAGTACTTCCTATCTTTTGGTTCAAATGCTCCTGGTGAGAGATATCTCTTTAAAATGCACATTAAGAATATCAAAATGCAGCACATTTATTTAAACTTGTTTTTTTTTTTGTAAATCCTAGGTCCATTTCTCTGCCCATGGACCCGAGGTCCCCGAGGGTATTCATAAGACATAATTTCTGTAAAACATAATTTTTCAACTAATCTCTACAAGATATATTATGAAATAGGTTGAAGTCAAAATTCAATTCAACTACATCGAAAAAAGTCCGAGACCTTTGTAAACTACCGTGGATGCAATCGTTAATAGTAAAAAATCAATCTAAGGATTTAGTTAAAGTGGTGTTTTCTTTGTTTTAGGGGCATTCGACGTCGTTATTGTGACTTTTTTTTTACTTATAGCTGGTATAGAATTGTAGAGTTAATAATTCTTATATTTTAACATTTAAAACTCCATTATTACAGTTTTTCTAGTACTTTTTATGTAATTGTCATGTCGGAAACCTACTTAAGAAATATTCTTTACACAACAGTGACCCTTTATTTATTATTATTTTTTTTTTTGCTTTTAGTTTTTAATGAATTTTACTTGCGGACAATATAAGCGAAAATTTCTAAAAAAAAATACGTCTTTTACACCCGGAAACCTTTAAACAATTCAGTATTATATTACATGAAGACATTGTTGATTTAGTATTTTGTAATATTCTAATTCCCAGTTTTGTTCAATTTTCAGTAAGAAACTGTAAGTATAATTTTCTTTTATGTTTTATACCAGGAAAATACGCTTGAGTTGTGAATGTTTGTCCTCCCGGAAAAACTTGACAGCGAACAATGCAACATATGTAAATTAGACAGGAATTAGTTACTCGCATAGTGCCCATAGTTTATTTCATCCCTTTTCTTTGGTTAGTCGGGAAAAGTAAAATTATCTAAGATTGAATAGATTATAGTTTTCCTTACCTTAAGACATTTAAGATATACAAAAGATATATTATGAAATAGGTTGAAATCAAAATTCAATTCAACTACATCGAAAAAAGTCCGAGACCTTTGTAAACTACCCTGAATGCAATCGTTAATAATAAAAAACAATCTAAGGATTTAGTTAAAGTGGTGTTTTCTTTGTTTTAGGGGCATTCGACGTCGTTATTGTGACTTTTTTTTACTTATAGCTGGTATAGAATTGTAGAGTTAATAATTCTTATATGCTGAATACGAAAACAAAAAAATACTTCACAAGATATCCATCGCACTCAGAACTAAAATGGCTTGTGTATCACTAAAGAAATGTTAACGACTATCGTGTCAAAAATTGCTTTAACTTGCTATTGCAGTTTGTGACCCAAACCCATGCATTCATGGTACATGTCACAATGCTACACATCTTATACATCATCGAGGATATACCTGTGAGTGTAAGACGGGTTTCAAAGGTACAAATTGTCATATCTGTGAGTATATTTATTTCAAAATACAAATTACTATAATATGTGTTAGATTCAAAATGAAATATTTTTTGAAATATAATATTAAGAGCACGACATACAAGTCTCCACAGATATTCCATTCAATTTATACATCAGTGCATGAATCATGCATAATTGCAGACGCATGCAAACAAACAGATCGTAATATCCAATGTTTATATATCCTTTATTATTAAGGTATTTCATCCACTTAAACTTCATATATATGAAAATGAAAAGATATGGGGTGAATATCATTGAAACCACACTCAAATAACGAGAAAGACAGAGGGAATTTACAAATCTAGAGGTCTCCACAAGTCTTTCAACAAGGATGGAATACCACTCTATGTGAAAAGTTCTAAATCGCCCACCCCAAGAATAAAACGTGTATTTTTAATATAATACTTATCTTACATGAACATTATCAAAAATGTACATGAAGGAAAACATTTTATACATTTAGGTAAACCAATGACTATAATTACTTACTTTGGACAGGCACATTAGATGTTTGGCAAGGTTCAACTACGACGAGTCGTCAAAGGAAAAAAATGAAAGAAAAAAAACCAGTAAAATACGGAACATAAATATAACTCTCGATATTTAATTTTTCAACCCCCCTCATATATATTAATAATACTTTGATATTTATAACTGCTTTTAACAGAACTGGTTGATGTATAAGTTGTGTTCCAAATATAAATAGTTAATCCGCAAATGATTAAGCAAATATAAGAAAAAATTAAAAAGATAGATCTTCGTATCAAAATAACTTAACCAACGGAGGTGATAAATTTAAAGTATTGTTTGTTTGTTTAAACACCTAATTGAAGATTTTATAAAACTGTTTAAAAAGTACATTAATCTATATATGTTGAAAAATTATTTGATTTGTCATGTTTTTTAATTAGATGATCGTAATTATGACTTGATATTCTGACATAATGGCTATATGTTTTGCATGCGGCTAGCAAACATATATATATATATATATATATATATATATATTCCAAATCATGTACTTTCGCTTACCGTAAGGTCAGCGATAGTCGTCTTGATAGCTCATTTAAAGTCCGATCTTTTTTGTGTTTATTTTTGTGTTTAATATAACATTAAAATACTGAACTCTTTCAAATTTTGTTCCCGCAATAAATGGAGGATATTAAACTCCTTTTATAATAAGAATAAAGGATGCCGGAAAAGGGGTAATCCGTTACTTAATTATAATTTCTCTTCAATATAAAATTTAGTTGCTTACAAAGAGCTTTTGTGGATTAACGTTCATCAGGTATGCCAGTGGCTAAACATGAACTTACTGTAATTCGGCACTGTAAATAAGATTTGAAATGAGGAACAGAAAATAGAATATAAACACAAAGATTACTACACCACGTATTCAGTCTGCAGTGAAATATTGAATTGTTTCGGATGGACTCAGGAAATTTGACCAAAAAATGATGCAATGGAAAATAAAACTAAGTAAACAGTGATGTGTAATTAAGCCCCAAATTCAGAATTATTATGCCGACTAGATAGTCGTCGAGGTTCGGCAATTTATGGAAAATCTATTCTGACATTATCCCAAAAATGGTAATTAAAATTCCGGTCAATTTACCACTACAAAACATAGATACAGCCAATTACTTTGGAATACAAATCAAATTACCAGACAATGACAAAATATGCCAATATAACCGCAATTGAACAACGCCTTTTAAGGTAAGTTTTGGTAGTGACTTTACTCTATTCAAGCAATAATACGACTTGATGTTTTTTATTCTCGCCCCTTTTTTACGTTTTTTATTTTCAACAAGGTGGATGATGTGCATTTGTGTCAAAGCCTTTTAAGTTTTGTATGCTATGCGCATCAAAAAGTGTTTTAATAGTTGTAGACTCTTTTCATAAAATTGCTTCAATGCAATTTGTTTATGACTTTGTTTTACAATTACAATTTCATTTGTGAATATAACAGCAGCCAAGCAATTAACTTGCAATTTGCTTGATTGACGTCGTTTCAGCAAGATCCAAGAAAACAAATTTTCTAAAGTAAACGGTATCCCAAGACAGCATACAAACAAGATACCTTATTGTCTCTTGTAAACGTGATGTTTATTAAGAAAGTAAATCGGACAATAACATTACATAAGATTTGCACGCAAGATTTCTCATTAGAGTCGTCAGTTAGGAATTGTATTATTTTCATTGAATTGAAGGTAAACTTTCTTCAATAATAAACAAAAATTTAACTTAAATAAAAATATGAACAGATACAGTTTTCAAACAAAATATAAGCAATTGGTTAATGCTTGTGTCTTTTAATCAAGGTTGTCTGCACAATCCATGTGTTCATGGTACCTGTCGATCTTATGGTACATCATACAAATGTCATTGTAATCAGGGGTATCAGGGATATAAATGTGATCAAAGTGAGTGTTAGTTAGCTTAAATAGAAAAGTAATATTTACAATTTTAACAGCAATATCAATGCTTATACGACTCTCAAAGACCATTAGCCATGTACGAAAAATGTTATTTTCTGGTTCAAAATACATCAAGTTAAATAAGAAAGTTTTCGCATGTGGAACTTGGTTTATATGTATGATCTCAATAGTGGAAGCGAAAAAAAAACGAAGGGGTTCGACAGACACGCAGTATTGAGACGGAACATGACATATATACAAATAAAGCTAAAAACTATGAACTATGGACCCACAAAAATACCGGAGGGTGAACTAAGGTGGTCCGGAAGGGTAAGCAATACCTGCCATTTTAAAAGCATTCGCTGCATTCTCCATTACCCAATACGGTATTAGTTATTTCAGGGTAAACGGGAATGTTCATGGGATCACAAAATCCAGGTGGAGAAAGCGAACAGCCTGTTTTTTTTTTGTTTACTTCGCAACTTCAAAGGAAAAACTCCGTTTACATCTGTAAAATGGATATTCCATACAGGCCTACAAGAATGTGGTGTCGACCATAAAATTCTCGTGTGATGACGTCAACAGAGGAGAAATATATCCCCGTCTCGGTAGTTTTTGTGTCAACAACCCTGCCCTGTCCAGAAATCGCTTTATTGGACACATGTTCTTGAAAAACTTATAAGCTGGGAGATGTACACGCCATACACCGGGGTGGCTGGAATCTTTTTACCAATAAACGGGAAGTTGATTATTTGAAAGTTGGGGTCATCACGTTTGTCATATAGTTTTTTGTAGTCTTCTTCCATTGTCTAATTCGAGATGAAGATCAAGGTATTATGATGAGGCAGACTTGGAAGTGTCTGTAATGTCTATAATTTCAAGCTCATTTGGGTAGATGAGGTGAGGATAATCACCGAATCGTGCATTCTTCAGTTATAGAACATCATCTATATAACGGAAGCTGAAATGAAAGGTTTTGGCTAACTTTCTTTCTTTTTCTGTGACAGCTACATGTGTAATAGATAATTCTATAAATGAACTGATGATTCATTTAATGTCAACATTATTCATTTGTTGTTGTTGGGCTTAAGATCATAATGGCAAAATTTAATTCTATTAAGTAAAATATAAGCATGTATACATGTATAGGGCACGGTACATACAACTGATTTAGTCCTGTAAAATGGAGTTGGGGTTATGCTCGTTTTTTATTGTGTTGTGTTGGTTTCTCTTTCGTTTTTTACAATTATAATTTTAAAATGTTTCTTAGTGTTCTACTCTGGGTACATATTTACAATAATACCTTATTTTTACGCTTCTGGTCTGTCTTCTGACTTGCGACTTACGTTTGCACCTTGAATGTCTTAGAACTCAGTTTAGTATGTTCTTGCATATTTTGTTAAAGATTGTATGAAAAACTCAACTAGACCACACTTAGTAACAGTAGTTGTTTTATTCAACAAAAGAACTTATCATTTGGGAAACAAATTGTAAATGTCAATGATTTTATTATGATATCAATTTTTTTTTTATTAAATATAACATATGTAAATCTAAGTCTGATTTTGTTTGTTTTACAGTTATTAATCGTAAGTATGAATTGCTTAATGAATATGAAAACACGATGCAGAAGAAAAAAATGTACATTTTGGTAACACTGTAACACTGTGTCCTTATCAATTTAAGAATTATTTATATATTCGATGGTTTTTTTAATCATCACATAATTATATATACGTCTTATTTTAAAGAAAGAATATGAAATGTATGCCAAGACATGATCCATATCTTGCACACGTTTATTGCAAAATTATCAAAATTTATTTTAACTGCGTACATGCTAGTTGCCAAAAATAAGAAGATCAGTTAATCTGTATGATTTCTAGCAAATGAAATATACACGATGTGAGAAACGCTGTTTGGATGTTAATTGGAAAGTTAATGCAATACCTAAGCGTATACCTTTTCAAACTGGTTTATTTAAGCAGCGAAATAAGTTTAAATAATTTTAGACATTGCTTATTTTGGAAATGCATTTTACCAATGAGAATTTTTGACATAAATAAATTCAAACATAATTTACAGATTGTGCAACCAATCCCTGTTTGAATGGAAATTGCATCAACACTGTAACTGGATACAATTGTACCTGCAATGCAGGCTATACCGGCGACAAATGTGATCAAAGTAAGGGTAAAACATTAACAATAACTCATGTTACTGAAACAAATGTGTTTTAATATATTTTGGTTTTCAAAGGTTCACAATATTATCTACTATAAATGATTTAACCTTTGAGATAATGTTATTGTACATACTTGAAGGCCATGAGTGCTTTAAATATAATTGTAATGCCTTCAACATTTTTACTTAACACCAGCAAATGTTAGTGTCTTGTTTAAGATTTACTCATTTTGCATTATTTATTCGTTTGTGTTCAGTCTATCCTTAGACTCAGTATTTCTCATTGTCTTGGTTTTATTACAGGCAAATCATGTCGGACAATTTACAAAAAAAAAAAAAAAAAAAATAAAAAATCTCTTGTTTTTTCAGTGATCAATTGTAAGTACATTTTCTGTAAAGGTGTATTATGTAACTGGTAAATGATAGAAATGTTTTGTTGGCTATATAACGTTGTCCATGAAGATTATTGAAGTAATTTTGTAACAGATCATGACAATTTAACATAAGAAACGATAAATTACACAGTTCCAACTTTGTACAAGTACACTTTTTAATTCTTTGAATCGGTGGTTCGCTTGCATTCCTGAGTTAGTATATACCTAATCCCAAAACTAGCTTTATGTAAGAAGGGTTTGAACTGGCAAGTTTCATAGAATGTACAGAAATTTACAATACATGCACGTGCCTGAAGAAATTCAAGTAGTCTTTTTTAAAGATCGCGGAAAAAGCATTAACTTGACGAGCTAGTAGATACATGTTACATTAATGTTGCAATTCATAACAGCTGATTATAATAGTGTACATTGAACTAAAAAAGTCTTTGACCAGCACGCCTGTACATTGTATTGGATTAAATATTAAACATTAAACATTAACAAACCCATAAGGTAAAATCCATAAAAATTATCAAAGATAAAAACGAAAGCCAAGTCAAAATATAACATTTCTGTGTTTTACGTAGATTGCTACCCGAATCCGTGTGTTCACGGAATTTGTAGAAACTCTCATGCTGGTTTTAGATGTCAATGTTTTCCTGGTTATACTCATGGGCATGAAGGCCTTTGTGATCGTGGTAGGTAATTTTGCAAGATATATTTCAAACCAATGATACTAAAATATCAGCTCGTAGGGGAATTTTATATATCAAGTGAGATATAACACATATAAATGCTAATTAAGGAGATGATATCTGAAATTACTGTAATACAAACGGCAAAAGTCATAATATTAATTGTAAATCATGTAATTAAACGGAATGAGCGTAGAATGTAGTCGATGTCTTAAGGATGTTCTTGTGCATATCAAAATCAGTGTATTAATTCGCAACACCACTTTGACTTCGTAAGCGTAAGTGTAGTTCATTTATTATTGTTTATATTATTAGGTTATTTTACAGTGTTGCATACAATACGGAAAAATATTGTATGAGTCAGTATTGTATTGAAACCGTATTGGACGAGACGCCGAAGGCGTCGAGATCAACACGGTTTTCAATACAATACTGACGAGTACAATATTTTTCGTCTTGTATGTTACACTGTAAAATAATCTATTTATTATACAGTTCAACATTAGTTATAA
>JARWCS010299779.1:0-21227 GCA_034783895.1 Geukensia demissa
AAAAAAAAAAAAAAAAAAAAAAAAAAAAAAAAAAAAAAAAACAAAAAAAAAAAAAAAAAAACCAAACACTTTACATGTTGATTTATCTTTTATCATATAACTTAGGTTGTATATGTATATTTAAGATATTCTTTTTTATTGTATTTTTTAGTTTTTAAGTTTTTAATTCTTGATTAGAATATTTTTAGAACTGTTTTATTTATGCTGTACAAGTTAAAAAAGTTTTTTGTTGCATATTGCATGACAAAATACTGTAGAAGCCATACAAGTTGTGTAATGGCATAGTGAGTTTATTGTAAAATCTTTAAAAATTAGTTGACACATTTAGATCAAAGCTTAATTTTAGCAGGCAGCATTTGGAGAATCTTTGTTACTTATCATGAACATCTTATCGTTATTATACTAGTATGCGTTAAATTTGGTTAGATATCAAAGTGCAGTTTGCTTTCAGAGTGATATTACATAATTGAAAATGTGGAGGTATTTTTAATGAAACCACAATTTTAATAAAATACGGAAACATAAAGAGCATAAAAATAAAAAAAGTTTACCAACGTTAAAAAAATGGCGAAAATGTTATGTTATATGTGAATTACAAGGAGTATACTCTCATCAGTATCATTAGAACTAAATGACAGGAAATCCAAGATCCAAGCACTGTAAATTGAAGTACTGATATCTAAAACTAAACGGAAAGACATCGAGATTTATACATCTTCACTAGGCCTTCAAAAAGAGTGTAATCCATGACATGACAAGTGTACATATTAAGTCTTGTCAAATACAGAAAGGAATAAGAAAGATTTTATATTAAACTGAAATATTTTAACATATTTCTTGTTCAGCAAGTATAAAAAGAGATGCTTCATGTTCCAATGGACTTTTCATCCGGTAGAAACTGGATTAAATGCACACTCTTGATATTAAGAACAAAACAAAGATGTCCTAACAAAAGGCAGAACATATTCATTTCAATAGTATAAAACCAAAGATAATCAAAAGAGTGTTATGTAACTCTGCCGTAGTTCAAATGATGATATGATAAATCAGGATTTATGTATTTGATATAACATCAACCCACTTTGACATATTAAAGTTAATATAAGTTTTCATTTAATCCAATGATTGATACGATCTTTTACATTAAAGATATTGTATTTACAATAAATTCGTTTTACTGGGACCAGCTTTTGTTTGAAATTTCATTTTCAGTAGAATCTTGGTTGTTAGTTTAGATACGATAGTCTTTGCTTTCTGATATCTCATTTTATTAAATAATGCGTTAATAGGTAGAGTTGGCGATTATTCAAATGTTTGACTTAATATATTAGGGCATTCAGACAATGATTATTTTCCACAAGTGTCCATGTGGATGATTTAAGGGCTTTACTAGCGTTGTTATAATCAGTGCAGACTCTAGTAGAAGGGTCTAGACTTTTATATAAATAGTGTCACACGGCCACTTATTTTTGACATACAAGTTAAAATCATGCACAAGAAATATTTTTAACAAAAACCCCTATAAATTCTAAAAACGTTCTCTCCCAAAATGTCCCCTTTCCCCCTGGATTCTCCTTATACGTGGATTTTGAATAATCTTGAATATAGTATTAACATTTGCTAGCCAGGTAATGTTTTGAATGACGTCCATACCGACACCTGCTTTTCTTCGAGGAATGCTTCGATTATGACGTATCATTATTGACAAGTATATTGATGAACAAACTTTGCATGGACAATATATATCCCCAAATTTTAAAATCTCCTTCCTGGTATAATGATTTTGTCGATTTGCAATAGAATAAATCAACAATTAAAATTTCACAAAGAAATTAGACGAGAACTTGCTTTATGCAAGTTCCTACATGCTTAATACTAATGAAAAGCAAGCAACTTTACAACCGAATGAAAATGAAATAACACACGCTTGGTTTAGAAAGAAAACAGGATATTTATATTGTCCGCAATGAACTGTAATAATCTGCAGTTCACATGCTATTGATGCTGCTGGGTTAAATATATTGTTTACGCTCATTTATTTCCGTTAGTCTTTGCTTCCCCGGTCTTTGACGGAAATGGCCGAGGAAGTTAAGATTAGTCCTTGGTATGCCATGGGTATAAGTAGAGATATAAATGATGTATTGTATTAATGTCACAATTTCCGTGCTTTACATGTATTTTAGACCAAACTTAATCACTGGCTTACAAAGTTAATATTCTTTTACCCATGTCAAATGAAACATTCGGATTTATGTGAATTTTGTAAGTGAAAGGAAATTATTAAACCCCTCCAAAATATCATGAGCAAGGTCACTTGCAAATTGTAAATATAATAATAGTAACTAATCCAATAAATATCATTCACTTCGAGTATATGAAAAAATATCAAATACTCAGATTCATTACTATATTTTCTTCTCGAAAGTGTTGTCAAAATACAGTTGAAAAATGTTTATATGTGTGGTGAATTTTGATTTGCTATATGCGCATTTCAATCAAAAGCATTAAATTAAAAATATAAGAAGTTCGAGGTCCAAACAAAGTAACAGAAATACCAACGATGTTCGCATATATATAACCTTACTTATTTAAAATAATGAAAATGGAATATATATATCAGGAGACACATCCTTTATACGTTTAAATAAATTATTGAAAAGCAAAAAATTGATATTGAGCAATTATTTTACAGAAATGTCACAAGTGAAACACATAATAGAACACAGAGTAGCAACTCCTCGACAATATCATCTTCCTCCGTTACCAAACGCTCCACAACCACCTCCTGCCATTTCCGCGCCACAACATATTATACAGCAGGTGCCTGTTCCACAACCTATTTATCAGAATCTAGTTCCAGACCAACCAAAGTCATCAATGTTTAACAAAGCAGGTAATTTAAATAAAAACCAGTTGACATTAAGGCAGAACTTATTGTAATGGCAATTGTAAACATTTAAATGTAAACATTTTCGTCATGATATTTTCTGTCCTCTGATATAATGGTCTTCGTCTCTGCATATTCTTTTGATATTAAGCTCACAATGTTATACAAAGCTTTTTTATTTTCAGTAAGTGTATTGGTTAATTAAGAGGACTCCATTATGAAAGAAATGAAGTCATCATCACAACTGCAATGAAAATTTAGACAAACTATTTGTTCTTCAGTGCTAAAACTTTTTATTCATATTCATTTGCTAGCATTATAGAACTGTTCAGTTATCTTGAAATAATGTTACCACTTGACTTTTGCAGCGTAAACGTAATTGTAATTTGTGTTTGGTTCTATGCAGGCACTCTGTTAATCAACTAAAACGTGATACACAAGATAATTTAACAACTCGAAGATGGTCTAGATTAAAAATATGAATTAAAGGAAATTAAGCACCAAAACTTTTTATGGTAAGGTGTAAAAACAACAAAAAATAACCAGAAAAAAGAAAAGAAGGCTACTTTCAGCCTTTGAATTTAAGAATTTAAGAGGAAGGGAAAGAAAACAGAAGGACCACACAAAAGGAGACAAATCGACAGACACGGCAATTTTGAGAATGTGAACGTGTTGGAAAAGGACACATACTTTACAAATTAAAAAAAAAACAATATAAAACTAATCTGTTTAGAATATTTTCATGTTGTGACTTGAATTTTTCAGATTTTATGGATATGATGATGATCCAACAACAACAAGTTAATCAATTAGTTATGCAACAAATAATGTTAGCCCAGCTTCCTGGTCGCAACAGATATTGCTACCCATACTACCCTTCTTACTACCCTCTGTCTGTCTATGAGGAGCCAGCAGAGACCGTTTGGGTATGTCTATGACCTTTTGACCCTTATGACCTTGACATCTTTTTCAGATTTCATGGAGATGATGATGATCCAGCATCAGCAAATGCATCAAATGGTGATGCAACAGATGATGCTATCTCAACTTCCGGGTGGAAATAGGGGGCATACGTACCCCGCCGCAGTCATGGCCGAACCAGCACAGCCTGTCATGGTACAATTCAGTATTTCTTAAGTGTTCACTCTTCTGATTGTTGCATTTAAAGCCCTTTGATACATGACAGAGGTGCTGCTTATAATTGGAACTGAATACTATTTACTAAAACCTATATAATTTATATAATGCATACATTATTGACCTGCTTTACGACTTTCTCTGTACTTAATAACGCTGTTCTTAATTCTCTCTTTCTGAATGTCTTGTGATTTCTGAGTTTTACTTGTGAACAATATTAATATCTGATCGGACATGTTAATTCATAGACGTCTCGTTTTGGATTGTGAGTGGATTGATACATCTGATGTTTATTAATTCGCGGAATAATTATCTGTTATTAGTAGTAATTGCTGGATTTGCCTTTTTGTTCCTATAGGTATTTCAGTTATTAATTTATAACTTTTTGTCTGTTGTTCAATATAGTAACGATAATTTTTCTTAAAAAATAACAACACTTTAAACTATAACTTGATATCTAGGTTTATAAAAAAAAACAAAGGGAAAATGTTAATTCTTTTACATTAACTTAATAAGGCTTGTTTATGGCATTTTATTCATCCAATAAAATAATTTGTTTTACTTACGAACGTGCCATAACTTATGCTTAAGAGAGTTGAATACCAAAGTTACTTTAATGAATTTGGGTTATTTCTCTTTCATTGTAGTTGATAAATGAATACTCATTCGTGGCTTATTATAAGTTCAAAAATAAAACAAATTTTCAATGACGATTTCTGTTAAAAATGATTATTTTTTAGGTGGCTCGACCAGGCGGAGCAGTTCACCATCACCACTACTCAATGACCCCCGCCCCAGCACCAGCTCAACAACCTGTAGTTCATCATTATCAGTCATTACCGCCATTAGAGGGGTAGGTAGTCATTCGTTGTTATTAGTAAATTGTGTAGTTTTGTCGACAATATAATGGTGACAAGGGTATCATAGCTGCTAAATAAAACACACTTAAATGGTTTGGTGTCGGTTTTTACCTAACATTGAACGAAATTATTTTACAATATAAATTTTTAATTCATTTCTACGAAGTCATTTGTTACATAATTATTTTTAAATACTCTGTAAAAGATATAACAGAGCTTTTGAAGAATGCATAATCTTCTATTTTATACGCTAGACGTGCACCAGGGTAAGTCTATAACTGTTGCTCTTTATTTGTTTTTAAACCTTTATTTGTCCCTTGTTCTACTTTTATACAACAGCCTTATATTTTGTTTACTATTATCAATTTAGTAAATATTTAGCGTAGCAAAGTAAATACTTACACTTTAAAAAAGGTTTTATGAGTTTTAAAAAAAGTACATTGTAATGCGTAACTACTTGCCCTTTCCAAAAATGTGAGAAATCTCATAACTGACATATATTTCAAATAATTGCAGACATATTTGATCGTCAATCTGTCATAGATCTATCCGGATAAAAGTGACTTGTTCTTCTGCCATTTAGTATACTTTAACGTCTGTTAACCTTTCATATAAACCCAAATGCTTGGCCTCCACGAACTCCTTTACAAAAAAGGAGGAGGGTCAGGGTGTTAACTTGATTTTAATGTATCATCTGTTGAAGATGATTATTACATGCGGCAATATAGGTTTTTCAACTTTGTGGTTGGTCTGTCTTGCCCTGAAAAAATCAACATTTGATACATCAATACATCAAAACATCAATGATGGTTTCTAGATTAGATTTGCTTATATACTTCTGCCCAATGAACGTATCTCCCGTTAAAAGTATCTGTTTTGGCTGATGTTGTCTATGGAATATTTCAAAGAAAATCTGCTGCTATACCTGTATTAGGGACATTGGAAAAAATTTATTTTTAAGCTTCACACATTTAGCATACCCAATATATTATAAAATATATGTTTAACTTTTTTCCTACGCCATATTTTTAGTCACATGTTACAATTATTGATATTACTAATAATTGAGATTTTCTTTTATCTTACGGACTTTGATTTCATTTGTATAATCTTTTCTAAAGGAAGAATTATTGACCTCCAACATGCTTATATCCTCTTGTACAGTTCAAAGGGAGAAGTTTTGTATTGTGTGCATTAGCCAACAGTCAACACACGGTTAATTACAATACAGCCAGCTTTCAAAATCGTGTAAACTGTAGTAAAAAGGTAGAATGAAGCATTGCATACATTGGAAGTGAACACATTTTGTCGGGACATGAATTGTTTCCTTTTTTAAAGATTCTCATATGCGAAATCGAACGGTCATATAAAAATTGCTCATAGCGTCAGAAAGATTTTAATTTTGTTTGTTTTACTTTTCTCATTACAGACGAATGCTGTCCCCTGTACGGGGTGAGTTTTATGAGCCTATGTATTACCAATGAACACCTTCAATGAAAGCATCAACCACCTTGGTAGGGTATCTATCTCTTAAGGGTCGGGAACTCTTTTTCTACTTGGGTCCGTTAGTCCAGAGGGTCTATCTTATAAATTTTTGGGTCATTTCGAAAGGGGATTTAACAGTACAGTTAGATATGAATTAAGACAAGTCTATACATTTAACATTTGAAGATTTGAATATAAGCAAAAGGCAATAGTTTATTGTTTTATTTGATGTAAAAGTACGGAATGAAAAAGTTTCTAAAAGAAAAACGATTTTTACCCAGTGTGTGGTTAATGATACATGTTTGACTGTAATGTATTTCCAGATAAATACCAATTCGTATCGTTTGCTTTATCGTCAATATTTTAGGTGCTCTGATTGACAATCTTTCTCCGTATCAATTCAAAATAATACAGTAGTGTCGTGTGATGTTTTGCACGTGTGCATATATCTATGGTAACACAAACATATTATAATAAGAATTAACAATGATTTAGGTTTTTGATGACTAACATAGTGAACCAAGCACATCTAGACATCAAATCAAAATAATCATTATAAATAAGAAAGACATAAAAATAGGAGATGTGGCATGATTGTCTATGAGACATCCATCCATCAAATGACAGTCGAATATTAATGAATACAGGTCCCATCACAGCCTTGAATTATGAACCAGGTCCATACCATAATGGGAGCTGCAAAAGGCCCCAAAAATACAAAACGTGAAACTATTCATAAAACACAACAATCGACCTAATCTATTGAAAAAACAATGGACTACAGGTTATCATTATATTCTCTGTCTATTTATGAGCTATAGAGTTTGTAATATAATGTTATTGGAAATTAAAGCCATGCGAAATACCTAAAAATAACACTTTTGGTAATTATGTAAAAATGTTTTAAAACCAGCTTTTTCCTGTTATATGCCAGTATGAAAGCAAATTAATGTGTTATGATGAATGAGTCCTGCTTTGTACTAGACCAACACAGTGCTAGCTCACGATAGCAACAGTCCACTGGAAGACTTATCACTTTACCAGCACAAATTATTATGAATATTGGCCATCCAGCCTTTGCTCTTACTCCTAAATTCACCGTGTTAAGCGGAGAATAACCACAAAAATTTTTAATGTCTTTTGGTTTGACATTGCCAGGGATCAAACCAACGACCTTCCGCACTCGAGGCGATAACGCTAATCATAACACCCCCAAGTCTGTCCGTTTTTTTAATGAAAGTTGAACATGTTGTTGATTATGGTTTTGGGGGAATTGATATATAAACCTAGAACTTTGCTAGGCATCTTTTCTACTTTCACCTGTATATTTTTCGTGCAGTTATCCATAGTCGTTAGAAAATGTTTGACAGCCTGAAAGTCAGTCTGACATTATCTATTTTTCTGTTGTACACAATCTGCTTTAAAAATCGAGTTACATGTAGAGCTCTGTTAAGAGAAACAAATTAGAGTAGTAATTTAACATGAAAAATCATGTTTTCATTATATATATATAAAATAGTGTTGTTGTATACCTATTGTTATTTCCATTATGCTAAGTAATTTTCATAAGAATATAAAAAAATAAACTGTTTTTTAACAATACCACAAGTTGATTAAAGCAATCTTTTATTTGATTCAATTAAATGGTCTAAAAGATTTAACCTCTCAGTACCTTAATATATTTCAATTTTATAATTTTATTATAATGTTCTGATCATTAAATCTTATAAGGTGATTGAAATAGGAAAATTTCAAGCTGCTAAACTTTATATTTAAATATTTGATAAAGGTTTAATTGCAGATTCATAAAGCGTTTCATTGTAAACCACTGATTTGCAACCTGTTAAAATGAATGTGTGTTGATTTATATATTGTGCGATGCCTTAACAAATTATTCAAAAGTAATGAAAACCATTGTAATCAAATGAATAATTTTTTTTAAATCTGGAGATTTATAAGTATCTGTAAAGTTTTCTACACGACAATAAATTATTATAACGCTCTAAATCCTTTTAAGGTCGTCACCAAGACTCAGTTTACTTTTATTCAGTTAAGGAACAGATTAAATTAAATTATATTCAATGCAATCCAGACTCCATAAAAAACAAAAATAACACTTAAACAAAAAAGATGTGTTTACATATAAACAGTTTTGTATTTCAGGTTTTATAAATAAATGCTTACACCACTTACACTGTGTTTCTTGTCATTTCAGTCCGCCAGAATTCAGCTCCTTATTACACCAATGGCAACTCAGGATCCCAATACTTTGTTTACCACTGACGTCAGATTTGAACTTTGACCTGTGTTCCTGGGGGCGTCACTTGACAGTTGGCAGAGAAACGTTATTGCTGATTTTAGAATTATAAAAATAACATTATTTGTGAAGACAGTGGAACAGCTCAGCTCACGAATATTCATTTTTTTTAATGAAAATGTAGAACGAGGTGGACCATTAATATAAAGGTGCTAATGCAACATAATAATGAATGGTTTAAAGGTGGCTTCATTGTTACAGTGTTTTTGTTTATTTATACTTTCAATTTTTGAAAAAAAATAAGTGCTAATTAAAATAATACTGTAAAGGCTTAAGGAACTAGAATTGCATTTATCAGTCCATTAGGAAGTGTTATAATTTTAGCATATTTTATGATTTTAAATTTATAAAAATAGATTTAAAGTAGATTTATGTGATCCGATAACTGTGATATATAAATAATATGTTTCATTGGGATATCCCATCCCTCCCCATTTTGCTTTATTTTGTCCAGCATAATATTCATAAATTATAATGAGACGCAATCTCATTGTTTTCTAGTTATTTTTGTCTTATAAAGTAGTTTTGTTTATCAAGAATATGATATTATCATTCAATACTCGTTGTAACTTTTAAACTTTTTTAACCAGTTATTGCATTTATTCGATCTTCTAAATACGGACACTTTGAAGGAAATGTTGCAAATCATTAAAACGAGAACAAGAATTTTTTTCGAGTAATAATATTTCAAACCACGAAATATATAATAAAAACTACTTTGAAAGATTAAGAAGGACAATTTTTACTTCTCCACTAATCAGAAAAATTTGCTCAAAGCGTTTTATAGCCTGGTTATTCCTTTTGAGGAAAAGATATAATCCTATCCTGATATTCCCATTTTAGGTCAAATGTTATGCAATTTAGTATTGTTATAGATTGTATATTTTTACATTCATCATTATTATTGAATAAAAATCAAGACAAAAATGTGTTGCTTCGTTACTAAGCTTCAGTACACCCATATCAAAATTATATGTTCAGAGTTGTTTTGCTGTCTTTACAAAAGAAGGATCCATTTGGCAAAATTGCAATCACAGCTGGAACGCCTCTTGGATGACCAGATCAAAGTTCTCTGCTTTCATCACATTGCCATGGTTATCTGTTATCTTAAAGTCTGTATTAAAATGTTGATTTGAATTATAGTTGCTAAATATATGCTCACATTTCTCATGAAATTTAATAATTTTAAATGATTTGATTTAAATGAAAAGATATAAAGACAGCAGAGCAATACGACAACACCAGATGAAATAATATGCATCTAACACAAAGCTGCAAAATGCTTTATTGATTTTAACAGTTCTAAGTTAACACGGAATACAATTAACCAAGTTAACTTTTTGGTTGACGATTTTATACACAAATATAAAGTAAACTGATATTGAATGTCTTTAATGGCAGTATCCATACAGGTCTAGTGATTAACTGGTAAGATAGCGTTGTTTAACATATAAATTTTAACCATGGGGAGGCCTACCAGGAACAGATCAAAAACAATGTCTAGAATTTGCATTGTTTACACAATTAGTAATAGCTGATATTCGTGGAGTTCCTTTTGGTCCCCTTTTTGTTTGTTTATAGTATGTCATTTATTTGTGCCCTGTGGACTTCCAACTTAACCAACCAAAGTTAGGTCTTCTCTACTGGCGTTTAACCTGCTATTTCGAAGGAAAATATAGCCATATTATTTTTGTTGTATTTTTCCGCCTGTAACTTAAAAAAGTATTGGCCAATCTTTGTTTGGTTAATCCCATGGTTTTTATTGCAACATTGTTTATTTTCAAAGTTTTGGATAAAATGGCCCATCGGCAGTTGGATGATATCATCTGCTCTGAACAATGAAATAGAAAAAGACAACTATACGTCGCTCCACCATATTTCGTTTGACACAAACATCTCATCAAATGACAAACTTTAGCACCATTTACGGTTATTCAGTGATTGAGATTTTGAAATATCTTCTTGAGTTGTTTTGTTGTGATGCGTGATGTTATTATTGTATACTTTGCCATTAATTTGGCCTCCATCTACACTTTCGAAGACAAAACTGGTGAAAACTTACTGTTTTGGCAGGTGAAGGAAACTTTTTATATTGTATCAGTCCATGGAGAAAGGATGAACGTTTAACAAAATGAGTTAACACTCATCTACTGTTTCATTTGCGATTTTGATTTAACAATCTGGATATTAGTTACACTTAAATTTAGAAAATGTAATATTAACTACGATATATTATATAAAGTACTGTTGCAAAAACTATATTATTCTGTCCAAAATTAAAAAAACACGCTACAAAAATCTATTTACGCACATAGAAACTGGCATGTATCATTAATAACAAAAATCTACAAAGATTTGGCAGATTTTAATTTTGAAAAATTTTGAAATACTAGGCCAAGGTGGTTGATGCAAATCAAAAGTTCCTAAGGTGCATTTCGATTGATACTATTTTTGTGTTTTCAGTTGCAGTACACTGTGCATTGACTTTGGCACAAATATTTTAATTTGATGTGTTGTGATGCACGTTATTATTCTATGTTCCTCATCTGTGTCTCTCGTTTTTGTGCTATTTATTACTAAAGTAGTACCGGAATTAATCTTGAAATGAGATATGTTTAAAAGAAAGATTATGGAATATATGCCACATCTAACATAGATTTATAACAAATATTCAAAAGACAAATAAAATGGGTTTTACATGCTCAGAAATGGAAATCAGGTAAATCCAACTTCTATTATGCCTTGGAAATTGCATTTCAGATACATTCACGTTTCTTTTTGTAAAAGTTTATTGTAAGATGAAGGTCGTATTAAACTGCCATAAATTTTCTTCATATACATGTATGTTGTAAGGTATAACACAAAAATACGAGGAAAACCTCAAATATCGAAAATATCCATACGAGTCGAGAAAAACAAGATAACGTACTAAAATTCCATTATATACTTTTCCATGATTACCTATTTTGTAATTTTTTAAATAGATTTATAGTACCTGACCCCACATCCCTAGAAAATGACAAAATACATTAAAATATATATGTTAACGGAAAATGATAAATTCGCATCAAACGATTATCTCTGTTCAAAATGTTTTTCGTGATGTATTTTTAAAATCTATAAGGTATAAATAATGCTCTAAACAGAAAACAATTTCATACATGTAATGTAGCTCGTACTGAAAGAAGCATGATGCCTGCACCCACAAGAGTTGTTGAGCAACGATCGAGGTCTCTATCACCGCCACCAGTAGGTATGTACGATAAGGTATTGTTTTAAGGTAACGTACACATGTCAATGGGAACACACTCGTACATTTCCGTATTACTGGAACTAAATGACGGAAAAGACCGATGACGTTCAGATTGTTATACATGTAGAGTTATTATCCTCAGATATTGAAACAAACCAAAGTGTATTATACCTTTATTAAGAAAAGTGCAAATAAAAGAGACGAGAAAAAAAATTCGAAGATACCAAAGAGCAGACAGAAATCGTTAAATAAAAAAAAACAGACAAGACAGTGGCCAACAAAAAGAAACAAAAGATAAACATAGTATGGACAACACTACACTGAAAACTAAAGCTAGAGTAAATCGAATCCTACAAAAACTAGGATGAGTCCATATGCTTCTGAAAGGGTAAGCATTCCCTGCTCCACTAATGGCACCTCTCGTTTTACTCAGTAGGCAATGCCGCTGTAAAGTTCTAAACGATGTTAGTCACAAACATTATATGAACGAATTTGTTATCATGACAGTTGGAAGATTTGTCACTGCTGAAATGAATATTTCGCATAGGACAACCAAATATGATGGCGACCGATGAATTTCCAGAGTGCTGACGTAAATCTTTCCTTGAGAACTCAGTTTTACTTCGAAAAAAAAAAATCAGCAACGAAAAATTGAGTGCCGAGAAAATTTAGGAACCTATTGGTCACTTACTGAGATACTTGACACAATAGAATGCTAGTTATGAATCAATTGATTTTCATTATAAATTGAAATGATGGGGGATTTTAACATCATCTTTTAGTGGTAGAACATATGATTGGATATTTTCATGATGTGTTTAATATGTTAAATATAATTTTGTTGTAGATTTACTTTAAACTTTGTATTTAATACTGTAAGGACCTTCTATAGCTTGATATGTGTTCTGACCTTTTCTTATCGATGAAGCTCCGTTAGTGACTAATTTTCAATCTAATTTTTACCCGACGTCTTGGTCACAACAGTCAATTTTCGTTAGTATTTTGTCCATTGCTTTGAAAGCATTTAAAAATTATCTCTTAATACTTAAAGTTCTTGTTGATTATTGGTATCACATTCAGCATGGAATATAAAAATTGTAAAAAAAACACTTTTCTTTTAGGAAACGTATTGATTCGTTTATGATGAAAATAATTACAATGAATAAGTTTTCTGCAGTATTTCAATTATAAGCTTCACCCTTGTAATGCTTATTTAACAAGTGTGTACAGATACTGGTATTGGATCCACGGGTAGATGTTATCACCAAAATATTAACAGCATTATTATTCTGTTATGAGTAGACGTTATACGATATACGTATTTGATTTATATACCGGTAATTTCATTATATGTTGATGGTCAAAGGATATTAGAAATGTTCTGTTAAGTTTTATGTCTTCCTTAAGTTAATGATTTTCCATAACTGAGACATCTCGAATTAAATGCTTAACAGTATATGAAGAAACATTGGTATTTGCGATGTATCAAATACTTAAGGAGCAAAAATGTTCAATTCCAATTCCTGGTCAAATATTTACAAATAATTATCAAAGGAAAAACCCCAAAAATGAATCATCTATATGCACCATTTTCTCCAAATTAATAAATAACCTTTCAGCGCATGCTTTAGTAGTCTCTACATCTACATCGCATATTAATGTTCTTTTTATATCAAAGAAACACAATTTCTATTTCGTCAACCAACAGTTTCTGCGAGAAACATTTTTTTGTTTTCCTGGTTTTGTCTTATGTAACATAGTAGCATCGTCGTATAACATTTTTGTTTTGTCAAAGGAAACCCATTTTAAAACACTTTCTCATTAGTCTATCATTTTTTGTGCAGCAGTGAAAAGATCGGTAAGAAAGAAGTATCCATTCCCTGGTCCTAGTAAGTAATATTTTGTCTATGTCTATCAATATTATTATTTTGCAGCAACTTTTTTCATATTGTATCTAAGTGAAGTGCGTTTTATAGAAAAATATCGATCTCTTTTACAAATATGACATAAAATTATTTATGTTATGTAATGGTCACATAATTGTTTGAAACATTATTATTCTGCACCAGGGAAAAACGTTTGTGATATGCAGAATATTTTTTATTTGTAATTTAGCATTACAAAAAGTATTATACATTAAAATTATTTCAACAGTTTATTTCATCAATACTAATATCTAAATAATATTTTTATCTGGTTTAAACACTCAATTTACGTATTTTCTTTTTTTCAGAACGACTGAGGAAATTTCGACATATTGGTTATGCGGCTTGGTTTATTGCTACTCTTAAAATTTTATCTAAAAAGGTAGAGATTACTAACACGCAAAGTGAGACATGACTTTCATTTGAGTCTTCAGACCTGTCGTCCAATATTATATAGTTTTTTAAAAACAAAAATATAGCATTAAAGTCTTATCTTTTAACAATTCACAAGTTTAGCAGTTAAGGGAAAGTATTCGGTTGATAAAGTTGATATATTTGTTTTAATGAAATGAGAAGATCCGTGGTAAATATCAGGAAGACTGATCTTCAACCTCGAGATAACATAGGGAATTTACAAATCTAGAGGTCTCCATAAGCCTTCGTTAAGACGCACACCGCATAGCCCATTTTGCAATCCGGTAAGTGTGAGGAATTAGGTCAAAATGATAATTACTTAAAATTTGCTGAGCATAAGTTTTGCAATTCCCATCATGACAAGATGATCTCACTATATTTTTTGAGATATTGGGAATTGCCAAAAAATGTCATTGTCAATGTTACAAAGAAAATCAGGGATAACAAACAAATGTGTCGTTAAATATCTATAATAATAGTTTTAACAGCCAATGAGTGTTTGAAAATCAGAGAAAGAAACGGTCAGTTGATGTCTCATTTTGCTACTTTATTAACACAATAACATTACCGTATTAAGAAATCAAAGGTATTGCAAGTATGGCTATTATTAAAATACAAAATTACCAATGTTAAATAAATAATGAAAATATAGGTATGCTATATGTACATTTCAAGGAGTAACCTCTCATCAGTAGCACTTGAACCGAAACATAGGAAGTCAAAGATTCAAATATAGCAAAAGAAGCACTCAGATCAAAACAAGTCGAAATGGGACGCCAAATCCGACGGCAGGGACAACTACTAAAAGCGTTACTTTTCGAGGCCTTTCCGTATTTTCAGTGTTTTAGAATTTTAGCAAATGCAACAATATTTGTAAAACATTGTTTGATAAATTTCAAACATCTAGAATAATTCTTTGGTAGCATCTCTGTAAAGACAAAATTTTAGAAAAAGTCGAAAAATATTCAGTTACTGCTGATAAAGATCCAGCTTAAAATCTTGATAGAAGGTGCGAAACATATTTCAAGAATTTGTTTAAAATAATATAGATAGTTGCAGTGCCTATGTAATTAATGTTGTCATACTAACTGTTTTATAGTTTAATTAACACTACTGAACGTAAAATATGATCATTATCTAATTACCTAACAAAAATTACTTATTTGAAAGCACACGTGTGCAGTCTATTTCTTCTAACAGCTTTACATATGGAGTTATGTGTTTGGCTTATTAGCAATTTTAACAAATATATTCAGTAAACCTGCGTATACAATTTATGCCTATACTTGTCCCTGGGTAAAAGTATTGTATATGTACTCAATATATACTGCCTTTAGACAATATTCTAACAATGCATCTAACACCTAACTGCACATGACAGTTTATATATAATATAATTTTCTTTTAAATATGAAATAATATTGCACTACTTTTTAACTAAAAGGGCTTTGTACTAACTCTTATTAATATTTTAATTGCTGTGTACCTTACATGCATCTACTCGATTAGCCCTTTGATGATTATTCAGGTAGTTATTTTGCACATTTTAATACAGGTTTAGTAATGTTTTATATTATTTTGATTGAATATTGAATTTACTTTGAGTAATTTTTTTCTTTCACTAGTATTACATTCATTTTTTTTTGGTTTTGATATATTAATGCCTTTATAAGTTTCGTTTTGAAACTCAGTTCATGTAGTATTTTATAGAGTGTATGGCTATATCTGGTTAAATTGAACTTGTTGAGATCACATAATGATATTTTATTATTTGGTTTATGATGTAAAATAACGACAAAATGAGCGATTTTAGGAGTCAATATATGCATAGATTTCTTATTTTTATGAATTGTAATTATCCAGAACACCGATACACTCTTCTTATCTAGAATTAATGGAGAAGGCCTTTGTAAAGGTAGATTACTCTTGTAAATCTTTGCTACACTTTACAAGTAACAATTGTTAACCATATAAAGAACTCGAATAGTTTAACAAATAAAGCTTTTTTATTCTTAAGTACAAACAAGTCTATATACAGCAAGTTAATAAAGCACGTTCCAAAAGATAATCATTAAAAAAAAGAAGTAAAAGACATTTTTGATCAGGTTATGCATTTTATTGCTATGGTAAAACAATGCTTGGTTATCAATCTAACGAATCGCACTGGTAAATTTTAGGTTTTAACACCACCTTTAATGAACATACATATTTTGTAGAACCAAGGAAACCGACCTAGTAGTGTATTTTTATTTGGAATTATTCTAAAAGAGATAGTAGCAGCTTTACATAGAATTTATTTAAATGTAAGTCGCCAGTTATGTTGAATATAATATGAGATAAGACGTTTGCACGTGTGGTGATAATTGTATGAGAATTTATATTTCCTCTCCCTTTAAATTGTGTTGCACCACACAATTTCTTATTTAATCCAGGACAGAAAACCTATATGACAAATCTGAAATACCACAAAGACGAGGAATACACCAACTCGACACAAACAAAAAGGCAAAAAATCCGAGTTGTTTTACAAAATAAAAGTATATATCATAATCTTAAAATAGAATAAAAAAGCGAACGTATATAATGTTATTAAAATCGATGAGAGCAGACACTGCTATTTTACACACATCTTTGATAGAAATTTCTCATAATTTGGATTAGTATATCAGTATTTTTTTACTCTCGGTGTCTTAGTGCAAATTATTAATACATAGTTCAATACGTACGATGATATTTCTGAGTAAATCATCATCTGTTATGGAGCGCCTCTGTCGTGTAATGGGTAGAGTGCTAGCAGAGTGTGGAAGGTCGTGAGTTCGATCCCTGTCGGACCATACTAAAGACATTAAAATTTTATTTGCAGCTTCCACGTTAAGCACGCAGAATTTAGTTGTAAGAGCAAAAACTGTTCGGGCACGATCAGGATAACGAGTCTGGGTAAAGTGCTTTCATGAGCCTGCACGTTAAAATCTGGCTCATCGTAAGGTCAAGTACTAAGCAGTGTTCATTCATCATCATTCATTATTATACTGTCGTCCTGAATATGCATGAAACATTTGACGGTGGAAATAAAAAAAATCATTCAATCATTCAACCATCGGGAATGTGTATTGGCAAAAGGTCGGAAACCAAACTGATAAATTAAAAATTCTATAAATGATTCGATAAGATCAATTTAGTACCAGTGCTTAATGTTTTACATTATTTTGAATTTCAGCCGAGTGGCAATATATATCCGGTACTAGCAGACATCATAAGCCCTAAAGCGTATGATTTAACCAATTTGCTGCGGGGTAGAACAAATGAAAGAGAAACTCAGGTTATGCTTCAAGAACTGCAATATGTCGTAGAAAATCTCGTCTATCATATGACAGAAATTATGGTAGGATATTTTTTACTTTTGACTTTGACATAACAAGCAGACATCGGTATATATCACCACCCAATTTATTGTCAATGAATTATTTCACGTTGTGTTACATTATGCAATAATTATTTACACACTCTTAACTAATAATGATTGTCGGTCATCTTCGTTTTAGGGGAAATGAAAAGGTTTGACCTACATTCAATATTTCGTTGCTTCAGACGAATTTCATTTTATGCATTCTGCCTTGTTATTTAAAGTAAGAAGTAATTAACTTCAAATATTTAATCATGCTGCAAAATACCCTTTATCAAGTCGAAGCTCTTTTTTTAACATTTTTGTCTGTGTCTTTCGCAAGATCATGCCAAATTTTACATCAGGTAAACATTTGGCTAATTATACAATGAAAAATCTCGTAGGAAGATATTGTAGTTAACAATACTTCATGATTTCTGAAATTTACTATAGCTTATTATTTACACTTTTTTCAATCTTAAAAATGTCACACTTTATTCGTATTGACTCGTTTAATCCTGTACATGAACACAATTTCCTTGACAACGTCAAGAACAAAGTAGAAAGAAGAATAATCAAAACTACGCAATTTAGTAATGCCGATTGGTCGCAAATTAACAAAATTTTCTTGTACATCATAAGACAAAAATGTGTCTTTAAACATAACTTAAGAAGAAAAGTCATACCAGAGGAACAGAGAGAAATCCGAAGAGTCAGTAATGTAGGGACAAGTCGAAATGACGGCAGATTTGAAGTCCAATAGGAAACATCAATTAAACTACACACGAAACCGAGTATGTATCTGTGTAGGAACGTGACTTTATTTCAGATTAAATACAAGATCTGCACAGCGGGTCCCATTGTAGGGTATCTTCTCCTGCTTCCACTTTAAGAGGAACTCCATATGGTTCCGTCATTTGTCTATTAGTTTTACAATCTTTAGTGTTTAATTGTGGTTCCGCTACTGTAGCATTTGTTAAGTGATTTGCACTTTTTAATTGCACTTTACAATTTTTATCATCCGTGTACATGTACAGAACGTTCTAATTAGCCTAAAATCAGAAACGGATGGATTTTATGTTAGGCAAGGTAAATGGCTTCTGTGCCACTTATAATCCTCATTTGACAATGGTTCTCTTGCACACACCTACCCAGAAATGCCATGTAGAATTGTCCTTGTTTTTATGTTACCATTAACCAAGAGACATTTTGAGTACATTTGTCTGGCACGAAGGTTGTTTCGCTTCCTCTTGTTCCTGCCAATTTAGTCCAAACGTTTATTCGTAAAAATGGGCATCAAATTAAAATCTAAGCGAACTGGCCCGTAAATGTCTTGAAATGTTAACTATCGACATCAAGCATTTACATTTATTAGTAGGTGAATGGGTCTCCGGTATTGTCGTTCCAATATTTTGTTGGTCTTGTATTATTGGTGCCTCTGATCAAATTATTATCATTGTTTTTAAAAAAAAGGTCTGTACTATTAATATTTAAATGGGCAAGGATTTTGTATATCAAAACCTTTACTCTGATAATTATGATAGAACATATTTATAGTACAATTGGACATCTAAAAAATAAATCACTGATAAAGAAGACTGCAAAAATATTATAATTCCACAACAATAAACACTCAAAAAGTACCACAAAAGATATAATCGACAATTAATAGCTTTAACATTACAATGTGCTTATCAATGAATAAAGGAGTTGAGATCATTTGTTAAACTGGAAAATATTCAGTTTTATAAACACAAAGCCTATTGGTACCGGTTTTATTTGTAATTTGAAGGTCTTTTTTAGATGTCCCGTTGTACTATTAATTTCTTTATTGTTACGGATGAAGTAGGTTAGATTTTATACATACTAAAAGTAATAATGTTTAGCGATGAAAGATATTCATTCAGTGTATGTGTGATGTCCTTTCTATTCACTTCTGTTTGCACACAAAATATAGGACGGTTAAGTTAAAAAAGTTTGACCTTAATCGTGTAAGAGAAAATGTTTGTCATTGTCAGGTCAGACATCATGAGAATCTACTTTTTATACGTAAAATGTCAGAACCTTGTCTGACCTACTTTAAATTAACAATTTATTTATTATATATTTACACACGTTTACTTTGTGTTGAAAAATTATACCATTAGGCCACTCCAAATTAATTAATAGTTCTTCGGATTCGCTCGCTCCTCAAATAATTGGTTCAAAATTTACTCGCTCCATTTTTTTTCATTTTTTTTGAAAATTTGATCGTTATTCCTTTATATAAATAAATAACATTTGCTCGCTCGCTCCTAAAAAATACGAAAAGTACAGAAAACAACTTTAGACTGTTATGTTCGCATCAGTTTTTAAGGTTGCACTCTAGTATTTTGTCATTGCAAGAAAAAAAAAATTAAACTAAAAATTTCGCTCGCTCGCGCCTGTTTTTATCACTAAAATCCAAAGAACTAGAAATAAATTTTGACTGGCCTTACCAATATGTTTTATATTGTATCCTTCTATTGGTTCAAATATAATCAAATGCACGGTATAGACATTTACCATACGATGTCACAAGACAACAAGACAATAACATGATCAACGCTCGCTCAGATTTCCACAAAGTTACTTCCCTTTATAATAAAACAAATTAAGGCCTTGTCATTGAGTATCTAATTTTCTTTCGTAAAGTTTAAGTTAATCATTTTGAAAGGTGAAATGTTTAGGGTATACAAATGTTTAAAATACATATTTTATAAGGGATCGGGGATGCTCAGTCTGCAAATTTCCACTTATGTTCCAAGATTTCAGTTCATCTGCATTCTAAAATTAAAAAAAAAGAAATTAAAACGAAATTTTAGAAATTTATTTCTGTATTATCGTTATAGCCAAGTACTGGAGTTCTTGGAACCCACAGAAAATCAGCTGTCTACGAGCTGGTAAGGGATGGCAAACGATTTCCAGATGGATACTTCTGGCAAGTTGAGCTGGTGGGTATCATGATTTTCTTGTATAAAAATTTATGTACTATGAGTGTTATTATATCAAGAACATTACTAAAGTCACGAAGAACTGAAGTGTTTAATATAGAATTTCAGAAGGTTATACAAAGCATGTCATTTTACATTTAGTCGAGGCGATTTAGTGCCTATCACAAGGATATGGATTTCACATTTGTTGCAGGCATAGATTTACAATTTTTGGAGATATAGTGAGGTCTCTTTGCAATTAATCATATAATAGTTTTACTCATCTCTGGTGAAGGTCACAGGATGAACAATTTATGTTGAACATAAGCGTATGCTTGTTGCAAATTAAGTTGCTATGACAATGTTGTATGTAACGGCAGTAACTAGCACCGGCTAGGAGACATGGTACATAATCCGATAGGAAGTGTATCATATCCAATGAACTGGTCACTTCTTTGACACTGTCAATTATTTATACATTATTTACATCATTACTACACACTGTTACAATAACAAATATTTTTTAAAATCAATGGACCGTTTCAGAAATGCAACGGAATTCTGGGAACGTCATTGTTCTGGTTGGTTTTCATTGGTTAAGACGTCATTTACGAGG
>JARWCS010299780.1:0-12949 GCA_034783895.1 Geukensia demissa
TTGTTGGTCATGGTCTTGTCTGTCTTCCGACTTAACGATTTCTGTCTGCCCCTTTGGTATCTTCGAATTTCTTTTATTACTGTATCATCAAAGATATGTTGATAAAATAAGATGGTATGCAAACACAAACCTATGTTTATTTAGAAAAGCAATGATATCGTCAATATAAGTGCCAATAAAAGCTAGCGATGAAGAGCTGACAACAATGTCGTATTCAAAATCGTTATGAATAAATTATTTAATTAACAATGAGTTTAACGGAGTAGGTACGTTTAGTCCCATATTTGGTCCAAAATTTAGATTTTGTGCCACATTAATAAGCTGTTGCGAAAATACTCTTAAATAGCCGTCTTTAAATAATACATAGCTTATACTATACTTCGTCATTTCGACAAAACTACAGGGTATATTTTACCATTTCACAGGAATGTAACATTTTCTGTAAAAGTACTAAATTTTTGGAGAGGTTTGGTTCAAAACAAATATGATCGCACCATTACATCACGAAGATATTTTAAGCCAACATTTGTACTTGATAGAGTTTTAATTGTGCAACGTTTTGTTGTGATGGTTTTGTGCGATCTATATTAAAATCGACAAAATCGTATCGTTGTATCAAATTAAATAATTTCTTAGTATTTTCATATTAAAAGCAATTTATGATTGCCATGTGACCGTTGTAGAACCAAACAAACTTAAAATTATGTTGGATTTTCTTTTTATAGACATTATTAAATACAAAAAATAAAATACCGGGTATAGTAGATATTATCCAGTTTTAATTTTTAATCGATTTCTTGGGCCAAAAATGTGCCTTAACGATCCAGTATATGGCTTATTTTTTATTGTTCACTCGTCACCAGTACTAGTTGATTGATTGATTGATTGGTGCTTAACGCCACGTTGGCAATATTTCAGCCATATCGTGTCGAGAAAAAACGTAATATCAACTAAAATACATCAATAATAAGACATTCGATATAAAAACGTAGTTTTGTTTATTTACAGATAAAAATTGTCTTAAAAGATTAAACAGTTAAAATACCACAGGTTTGAAGCAAACAGTAGATTTATCAAAGTGAATTAGTATTAAGTACCAGAAATTATTAAAATGCAAATAACAAACAAATAACATAACATAATCGTATAAAATATAATGAACACGTCAGCCTATATTCGCGAATATAGGCCGACATCTTTTAAAAGGAATTCGAAGATACCAAAGGGGCAGAAATCGTTAAGTCGGAAGACAGACAAGACCATGGCCAACAACATGAAACGAAAGGCAAACATAGAACACAGAACACTACACTGAAAACTAACACGAACCCTACAAAACCAACTCCTAAATAATTTAAAATTTTGTCGCCAGCGCATAAGTACTAGAGTTGGAAGACGAATTGTTAAAAACAAACATCAAAGCCCAAAAAATTTAAACAAACAGAAGTGGGAAATACCAACTTACCGATGTGGAATATATTTGGTGAATTTTTATATGCTATATGCGCCTTTCGAGGGGTAAGCCCTCATCAGTAGCATTCGAACGAAAACATATTGGAAGGATGAGACCCAAACATCTCATATCCAACC
The DNA here is from genome assembly GCA_034783895.1 of Geukensia demissa. Taxonomy (NCBI): domain Eukaryota; kingdom Metazoa; phylum Mollusca; class Bivalvia; order Mytilida; family Mytilidae; genus Geukensia; species Geukensia demissa. The sequence goes on from JARWCS010299780.1 coordinate 1,591, forward strand.
AAACCGAAAAAACGAAGCCAAATACGATGGGAAGGGCATATACACTGTGCAATACAAGGATCCTAACCCAGACAATGATTTACTTTGCATCCGACAGAATAGTCTAAGAAAGTAATGTGAAGGTTTTTCATCTTTCTTAATTCTCAAAAGTATACCGATTTATATTTTGGAATAAAGATATCAAATTATTTCAAGCTGTACATCAGCTTCTCATAACGAATCTACGTCGACAAACGATTCATTAATGCACAACATAGCCTATTTTCGCCCAACTCCGAAACTAGCGAAAACGAGGGGATGTTATGTAATTATTCTAATTAATCTATATCAATTTTCGGTACGATGTCAGTTTCGGTGATCCTTAAAGCATAGTTTCCTGTTAATAAACAATAATTTAATTAACAGACTGAGTGAAAATCGTGTAACGACTGCCATATCGCAGGCAAATACTTACATTTACTGTCTTTTAGAAAGCGACGTAGATGTTGATTTCAACTAGAATCTATGTAATGTGAAAATTGGCGTGTAATTTTCTTAATCAAAGAACATTTAAAACACAGTCAGCGCCAACTGTTCTGAAGAATGAGCAAAATATGGCATATCTCAACGTCTTAGTTTTAATTTGTTCAATAAATAAATATAGAAACTAATTTCCCAGTCTACTTGTTAATGGTTAAGTAACGAAGTATTGGCTATTGATGTCAATAAAGATGCCAGCTAAGTATTGTATATAATTTTCTTTTAAGATATGAATTTTTTTGTTCATTATTTTTCAATGAACTTACGTAACTCGAAAATGCTCTATTCCTGATTTATATGTAGGTTTTACAAATTCAAGAAATCAAAGACTTTGATCTGCCAGCCTAGTGCTGAAATGGCGACATTTACGACACAGCACTGATACATTTTATGCAATAATAGTTTTTCCATGATTTTCGATTTCGATATCAAATCTCAAAGAATTTTTTCCGAACAACAATCAAAATAATAATGAAGAAAAATTGTTAAATCTGCAGCCCTCGGTGGCCGCGATTGTAAAGTGAAAGGAGAAAACGCGAAATGGACGCATCCGGCCACCATAGCGCTCCTTCTTTTGTTTGGTTTATGCAAAGTTTACACCCCCAGATTCCACGAGGCTCTAATTTAAAATGTGCTAACCTTAGAATTAAGTTTTTGCATTCTTCCGACATATTTCCATCCAAACTATAAAATTACGGGGTCTTGTTGTCCATTATTGAAGGCCACCTGTAGAAGTTATTTGCAAGTATTGGATGGCGGTCTCAGACAATCTCGCCACATTCCTTTTTCCTAAATTTTCTCTAGGCAGCGTGACCGACTTGAAAAATGTATGAAATTTTGACAAAATTTAAAATCTTTCAAAGCCACGCATAGAAGGATATTTGTTGTTGTTGTCCAAATCTTTCGATAATATTTTGTTTCAACATGTATTTGTTAGGTTTTCTATAACTGACTTTCAAATTGTTTAGCATGTACCTTAAAAATCATATCATCTATTTTATTTTTTATTGAGAGGGCGTTGCATTTTGCATCTTTAATTTTGCTTTACTATGTTGTATGCAAGAAACATTTTCAGTGGAATTTTTGCAATGTTTGTACATTTTAATTTTTGTTTTCTATCAGAAGCGAGTAGAATTAAGTCATTTTGGAACAGATTAAATGTGTTAAGCTAACTTTCATATAAAGAAAGCATTTTTAATGATATTTAGAGCTAACTAAAAAATTCCCTTGTATTCTTTGCAATGTACATATTAATTTAATAATGTATCAAAATACCTTAGCAAATTCCAGGTCATAACGGAATGACAGAGATAAAGTCTTCTATATATTTTTCCATACCCTGACGGTTACGTACGTTGTCTCATCAAAACATTACGATGATATCCATCAGTAAATCATAACTTTGCAGTAATCCTAAATGTGATAACACCTACTAGGCATAATTAGGAGAAATAATTATTTCTTATGGTGAGACCACTTGATACTACATGTGTGACGCATGCTTACACCAGGATGGGAATTTAAATGCATGTCTAAATTCAATATTGTTTAAAACAGGTGCACGGCTGAACCGCTTTTGTTTAAGAAAGTACATTTTCTGTGGTTGAAGTAAAAATACTTAAAAGGGAACTTTAGCCACAAGGCATTTTCTAAAATGATGAAACGGAAGATAACATTTTAAATATAAATACAGGGTGACAAATGTAAAAAACAGAACTTTGCAAAAAAGAACGAAAATGACCGACTCGGAGCTCACAAAAAACCGGTGGTGAATACAGGTGCTTTAGATGCGTGAGCTGTTTTTGCTTCTTTTTAGACATCCACTCTTTGTCAGATTATTGCTTTTTCAGAACAAATGCAGTGCAACGGGGAAAGTTTCTTCATTCAAAAAGATATTCTATGTAACACCATCAACAATGCCTGGTGGTGTCCATTCTCTGGCGAAGCTGTCAATAACGATATTTCTATGCATGATAGGCTGCTGAAATCTAATTGATTACAGTAAGCATTTTTATGATATTTAACGATAACTAAAAATCACCTACATATTTACACTAGGATAGATCAAAATACCTTAGCAGGTCATAATGGAATGACAGAGATAAAAGACACCTATACAGTGTTCAATGCCATGCATGACGGTTACGTACGCTGTCTCATCAAAACATTACGATGATTATCCATCAGTAAATCATAACTTTGCAGAGATCCTGAATGTGATAACACCTACTAGGCATAATTAGGAGAAATAATTATTTCTTATGGTGAGACCACTTAAACTACATGTGTGACGCATGCTAACACCAGGATGGAAATTCAAATACATGTCAAAATTCCATATTGTTTTAAAACAGATGCACGGCTTAACCGCTTTTGAAAGAGAACACATGTGCATGTTAGTATTTAGAAAGTACATTTTTCTGTGGTTGAAGTAATAATACTATAAAGGGAACTTCAGCGAAAAGTTATTATCTGAAATAATGCAAGGAAGATAACATTATATATACTAATAATGGGAGACAAATGTAATACAAACAAAACTTTGAAAAAGGAACCACTCGGACCTCACAAATAAAAAATACGGTTAACACAGGTGCTTCAGATGCGTGAGCTATTTTTTACTTCTTTTTAGAGATCTTGGTCAGATCATTGGTTAATTCAGTTAAGAACAAATGCAGCGCAAAAGTCTCATCATTCAAAAAAAAATAATAATCTAACACCATCAACAATGCCTGACAGTGTCCATTCTACGATGAAGCTTGTCGAGACATATAAAACGATAGTAATCCTAACAGAGATCTATATGATAGGCTGTTGACATCTCTTAATTTTTATATATGTATTCAAACTTAAAACGGTAAGGAATTGGAAGATACCAAATTGGCAGACAGCAATCTTTGAGTCAGAACAAAAAGAATTCAATGGACAACAAGAGAACACATAAAGACTAAACATAGTACACAAAACACTACACTCAAAACTAAAGCTTGAGTAACACGAACTCTACAAAAACTTGTTCCGATAAGGTTAACACCTTAAACGCTAGTGTCAACCGTCGTGTTACTTAGTAGCCGGTGTTAAGTTAACATCGATTTTAGTCAACAGTGGTATATTAATGGATTTGCAATAATGAAAATGGAAAGATATCAATTTTCATTTGTAAAATAGATATTTCGTACTGGTCAACTAAATCACGTTAACAACTTAAAAAAAACAGAGTGATGACTGTTATATTTCCACGTGAAATCCTTGTTCAACAGATTTTTGTTAGTGACAACCGTCTATTAATTAAACCCGGATATGATACACAAGCCCTAGAGTAGCGTATTTAACTAGCAAATATATACTCCAACTGCAGGTTCGGCTGGAATGTTGCTACACATGAAAGGAAAGTTTACAATAGGAAAATCAAAGTCATCTCTCTTGTCGTAAAATAATAATCATAATGATAACATTTAAATGAATATTTAGATGTAACACATTTAAGTTTTGAAACTGATTGCAATTGACAATTAGAAATAAAGCATGAACCAGAAAATAGAGATTCCCTCCTTTGAGGCAGAGAATTATATCTCAAAGAAAGACATTTTTATATTAAAATAATTTTCATAAGCACAGGACTAGTAAAATAAAAAATCATGTACCAGAGATTTAGTCCTTGAAATTCAGAAATTGTCATCCAACGCGGCAATTCATATAATATTATGGCAGTGAATCATAAAACCAAACATTACAGAATGTGATCACAACAGCTATGTAAAACAATTATGATAAGTCATTATTTCTGCCGGCGAGATAATATGTTATACATGTGTGATGCATATTATCAGTTAGACCGAAACTTTAATGCATGTCTAGAATTTTGATATATCATTTTATACTTGGAGTGATCTTACAGTACACATGGCTCCCGGAAATAGCAGCTATTTTAGCGACATCTTGCGCCGAATATATCTATAGTTTATCAAACTCACGTCATTTGTCGTCGTTGAAACTCAATGTGAAGAGAATGGCTGCGTTTGCTGTGAATTTGTTGGCATTATGTCCATTTTGATTTGTTTCCCTTAACTTAAAGATATGTTGGCTTTGCAACTTTTGGCCATGACCCTACATGATGGACTTTAAAATACAAATTTACCAATGTGGAAGATATTGTGAATTTTTAACAACTTTATGCTATATTATATGCTATATTATATTTCAAAGAAATGGTTTCAGAGAAGAAGATGTAAATGTGAAATACCCATAGGGTTCAATGTTAAACTAAGTTTTGTCATGGCGGCCATTTTGAATTTCCGATCGGCACAAAAAACAACGTCTCATCAGTAGAACCGAAACGAAAAGTACGAGATCCAAACAAAGTACAAGAAGTTCTCAGATCCAAACAAATAGAAATGGGACAATTACTATGTGTAAAACGTTTCGATGCTTTTCCGTATTTTCTTGATTTAGAATTAAAGCAATTGCAGCAAATTTCTGTCAAAAATTATTTGATACTTTTCATGACGGACAATTCTTACTATTAATTATCTAATTTGTTAGGTCAAAAAAGACAACCGGTGTACGCTAATTGCAATTTGCCAACACTAACCCTTTGAAAGTTTCCGCACTTAAGGCTTTACCTGAATATTCCTTTTGTGCCTAAATAAACAAATCCTTATAGGGTGGTTTGTTTTTACTTTTTGAACTTTACTGAATTTTATGAGCACAAAAACTGTTTTGAATTCTAATTTATATTCAACCTCACGTATCTGTTGACAGTGTATTTTTTTTTTAAGATTTTAAAATAAAGATGTATTGGAAAATTTATTTCCTTGAGTAGAATTAAAATTGAATTTGCTGTAAATTGAACTTGATATCTTCTTTTCAGTAATCAATAACACAATTTTGCTGCAAAGTTGACAAAATATAATTCTATTAAAAATTATGTTTCAACCACTTCAGGCAGTTAGCTTGGTCTTGATTTAGATTTTGTCAACGTTAAAATATTTTGAATGAGGAAGCGAAAGAAAACCGAAGTGTCTGACAAAAGGGGAAAGTCGACAATCTCGAGAACACGAACAAGACGGAACATGACACATATACAAATAAAACTAAAAACAAATACAAAACTATGAACAATTCGCTTTTTATTTTAACAGCATTACTTGTTGATCGTTACCCTTGAAAGCTTTAACAACCTTTTGGTTCTATACCGGCAATCAGGAAAAGAGAAGCCTTAAAGAAACACAACATAAAAAGATTAAATACAAAAACATAACAAAATGAAATTCAAAACAGAGTGGCTTGCAGTTGAAGGGTTACAAAAGCTAATATACACGAAAATAGACCTGTCTCCATTTGGAAAACGGGCATCTCATAAAGACCAACAAGATCTTAATTACAAAAATAAAATATTTGAAATGAACACTTTCAAAACCTAAAGGCAACATTCTTTTGTTACAGATGTTTTGTGTCAGCATGCGGGCAATTTAAGAAAATTTATCAATAAATAGCCCAAAGCGCAGTATTTGGAAGTTGGATATTGGAGAGGCGATGACTTTTTAAAACACTTCATCAATTGTCTATTTCCAGATATGAATAATATGATTATTATAAGAAATATAATGGTTTCAGTACTATTTGAGGAAGTTGAGACCACTATGGCAACTCGGGGCATTGGACAACTACATTATATGGTCAAAGGAGAATACCGAAAAGAAGACGAAAATAATATTCTAAAAACAATTCAAACCCAGCAAAGCAATTAATATAAGAAAGATTCCCTAGTTAAGAGGATTACTGACAATGGCATTTTGGCATAATGTGGATTCAGATTTTATGAGTTCATTTTATACTTTAATTTGAGGTTTTGGATTTTGAAAAAAATGTTCAGTAACTTTAATTTGTGAAATAGCAATTAGATTGATATCCCCTTGTTTTGACAAACTTGCACAGTTGTCAGACTTGTCTTGCATGAAAATTATCAGACAATAAATTTGCTGCATTTGTTTTACTTTGTTTATATTCTAATGCATTAAAATACGGAAAGTCTTCGAAACGTATTGCACTTGTCCCTGTCGTCGGATTTTCCTTCCTATTTCGATTTGTTTGGATCTGAGTACTTATTTTACTATGTTTGGATCATCTTGGACTTTTTCGTTATCATGCTACTGATGAGAGGTTACTCCATGCAATCTACAAATATCATACCAAAATGCACCATATTTATTCAACATTGTTTGGATCTTAGATTGCATTCGTTTTGGTTTTAATGCTAAAGATGAGAGGTTACTCCTTTAAATGTATATATAGCATTCCCAAGTTCTCCATATTTATTCAATATTGGCAATTTTGTATACTGCCATACAATTGTTTACAATATAGAAATCTCGACCAATAATTCGAACAAAAAAGAACCCCAACCCCCCTTAGTAATGGCTTCTGATATAGAAACGCGTCAGGAAATTAGATATTAGGTGGAACTTTTTAGTGAGAAGTAAAAAGTTAGGAGGATTTTAGCGTATTCCACACAACTAAATGCTCCAATCAGACCGATACTGATAAATCGAAGGGAGACAAAGGATTTGTTATATGTGCAGAATTATCATCTTGATTCCCGGGACTTTTGTAAATCATAAAATTTCTGTTATCAGAGAATTACATGCTGTTAAATCTCGAAAATATCAGCTATTGAAGAAATGAACCTGTGTTTTGTATAATGGTACATTTAATATTTTGGATTAATGTAGATGAGCGATTTTTTTTTTCTTGCAATTTATTATTATTTTTTTATTAGATTTTGTTGTGTTATATTAAACCTTCTTTTACTTTTTTGATAATATTAAGCCAAGTTTTATAACCAGTTATTCAAAGGAATTCGAAGATACCAAACGGGCAGACAGAAATCGTTAAGTCGGACGACAGACAAGACCATGGCCAACAAAATGAAACGAAAGAAAAACATAGAGCACACAACACTACACTGAAAACTAAAGCTGGAATAACACGAACCCTACAAAAACCAGGAAGCACAAGCCCTGGAGTACCGTATCAACTGAGAAATATACACTCCGTATTTCATTAATATTTATAACCATTCCGAGTTCGTGTCATGTTTGTACTTCACTTTGAATTCTTTTCTCTTTTTATTATATGAAAGATTAGGTAATAAAACAGTTATTTAATGTGTAGTCAGGAAATAGACCAAAATGATTTTTTCCTTGGTACTGGCCGATGGCTTCAAGCAATAGTAAACTAAACTTTTTCCAGTACCTTGGGAAAAATATTCTGGTCTGTTACATCATAACTGTTTCAAGTAACACATTGCTATATTTTCTCAATTGTTTTAAATACATGCAAGTTTTCGTTCAGATATATTTACCTTTTACTACGTAATGTTTCAATATTTTCATTGAACCATTTTTCGCGACCTAAAGGAAATTAAAATTACTGACTAAAAATTGTCTTCATATCGTCAAACTTGTTTAAAACCAAAGCACGATTATTGTTTTTAAAAACATTCAACCTAAAATGTTGTAAAATATAAGAACAAAACAACAAGCTGTAGGCGTCGAAAGCCAGGAAGACAGATAGCATGTTTGATCTGAAATGTAAGAAGATAACAAACCTTCTTAGGTATTACAACTATACAATTTTATTTCTTTCTTTGTGTTTTTGTTTGTTTGCTGACAGCTGGAAGTCCATCGACCTTGGTCTGAAAAATGACAAACGATTTAGTGCGGCTTCCCCATTTTGTCTATGGTTTAAAGCAAGTTTGATTGCTGCTTAACATCCACTGGACAATATTGCTGAAATATTCACATCGGAACAATCTTGATTCCTTAACATTAAAAGAAAGTGGTACATGTTGTTTTTAACAGAACAGTTGTATTTCACCGATACCAACTCACTATAATTCGAATACTGAAATGTACATAACAACAATTCATCCAAAACGGCATTATCCCAACATAGTCAGAAATGTTATGCAGCATTTTGCCGTAAAAAGGTGTATATAAGTTTAAGTTTTTCGGTCGCGATCGTGAATTGGTTGACCGGTACGAAATTTTCATTTCACAAATGACAATGGATATCTTCCCACTCTCGTGAAAACAAATCAGGAGTTGCTTACCCTTCCGGAGCACCTGAACTCACCCTGGTTTTTGTAGAGTTCTTGTTACTCTAGCTTTAGTTTTCAGTGTAGTGTTGTGTATTCTATATTTGTCTTTCATTTCATTTTGTTGGTCATGGGCTTGTTTGTCATCCGCCGTAACGATTTCTGTCTTCCGCTTTGGTATCTTCTAATTCCTTTAAAGGGTTGATCGAATTGTACGAAAATTCTGCATTTTTTTGTTTTAGCGAACGCAAGGGAAAAAGCTATAACTTTTTTGCACGATCATCGGACTTCACATCTAAATTAAAGATAATCGATGTAATATTTAGTTTCGGTTCAAATGTTTCAAATCTATGCACAATTTTTGCTGAATAAACATGACAAATCGGTTGGGTTTTTATTTTGTTTAAAAAGGTAATTTAAAAATGATAATATTAGTTTAATTATAAACATTGCGTTTAATTGGTATTTTGTTATTCAATGGTGTCAGTAAATGCGTATATTTCATTTAAGGTCATTTGAGCTTTTGCTGTCATTTTGCGTCCATCGTGCGGCCTTCCTCCCGCCTGAACTTACTTAAAAACGTTTTCATCTAAAACCGCTATACTGATTGGAAAAAACTTGAGCACATTAAACATTGGGACACAGCCTATCAAAGTGTTAGCCTTTGCCTCCTTCTACTAAACAGATGTCCACCATTACTAAAATTATATAAAATTTAAAAAAAATATCTCCTTAAAAATCTCTTGTTCTATTGGAACCTTTCCAAAGAATTGTCATTAGGTTTTCTTTACCCAAACCTTTCTCTATCTACATCCACGCTTGCTAATGCAGATGGCGTTCGTTCCTAGAAATAGACAAAAAATTAATTATGTTCTTCGGCACTACCTGCCAAATTGCTCTTAAACCTGAGTGAAATGGCCAATTAGAAGTTTCATTGAATCCGAAGACACCAACTCACCAATGGCCAACATCGGAAATCAGTTGAACATGGGACCTCATTGAAAAGTAACGTAAAAGATTTCTAGCCTGCATTTACTCAGTCAATTTGCATTAGACTTTAGCTGTATGGTCGTTTGATTATTGTTTTTCTTGGCAGCATTCCAACTAACCAATCAAGATGTCCTTTACTGCCGAACCTTGTTTTATACAGAACATGTAAAAATGGTACAAGTCTACATCAAGAGACAGAACAAACCCGAAAACAAGAATAGGGCAAAACAGAAAAACAAAAGCTTCAACACGAATTTAAATGGACAAAACGGGCCCCATCAAAACACTATTGTTAATTAAAGTTTTCCTCAGATATAAGCAAGGTTGAAAAGGACAGCTCATTCTAAAAATAAGTACATGTGAAGTGTTTGATCTTTTCAAGTTCATTTTCCCTTAATAATATATAGCACACTGGAACCACAAGTTGTCTGTAATATGGTTCTTTAATTTTCTATCAAACATTGTACTGAAAAGCCAATACAGTTACAATTTCAAAGAATTGAGTATGTATTAAAAACAACAACATATTAGAAATCAATGAACCTTTCACCTTTTAATACCAACTGCTATCTTGAGGCTAGTTCAAGGTGATATCGCCATTGATTCTATTACGCTAATGTTGATCCGTAAACACAAAGTCGTTGACTCAAAAAACATAGTTCTAGCTTTTGGTGACATTTTTGTTCAAATGTAAAAAAACGAATGTATAAATATACAAATATGATGTCATTATGCTATTCTGAAAGTTTTTTGTCATTTTTATAAAAATCTCCTGTCGGATTTTATTAAGTTAAGTCATCATTTGAGGTCGACAGTGTGAAAGAAGAAAAGAAAAAAATCTCAACTTATTCGTTTACAAATATTGTCGATGGTATAATCTCAAAATACTTCATGAAATAAAACGAGCTTGAAATTTTTTCTGACAAAATATCAACTTTTTTCTAATGCTTTCTCATCATGAATAAAAAATGTTTTTTTTGTATGGCAATAAAATTCGCAATAAAAATTGTCCCAATTGTGCCTAATTTTTTAAGATTTTTGCCGTTGATGTGTTGCTGATTTTTTAAAATATGAGCAAAATTGTCACGAACGAGACTACGATGGCCAAATCTTATAACTGTATGAAGCAATTCGTTATAGCGGAGAAGTATAGAAAAAGTTTAAATGAAAGCTAGAGATTAAACAGAAGAATAAGGAAAAAACATGTGGGTGCAAAATGTTTCAAAAGAGGCGAAGTATTTGTCAGAAACAGCAAAATATGTGCATCTTTTTGTCTGTTCTTATATTTGTAATTGTCTGCGTACGTATGGGACTTAAAAGTAAATTCTTATGCAGTTGGTTCTTTAAGATTGTTTTTATGACGCTTTCGTTTTACATAAATACAAAGGCAGCAACACACATATAATTTAATATAGCTCGAAAATCACACTCCATAAAAGTCTGATATAGAGTATAGTGGATGTCGTTGTCTTTATGTCAAAATTTTTGTTACTTGTTTTACATTGTATACTTATTTGGCGAATACATCTAGTTGTAATATACAGTCCGACAAAAGTTAAACGCCACCCTATATTTTTTCTAATAATAATTTTCATTTTACACCTATGTAGAAAATGGACACTTTTATTTATTGGTGTACAGGCTAAACTTTAGGTTGAAATTTGGGTGAATTAGAAAGTCGTATGATTGGTTAATTCTTAAAACAAAAAGGGGGATAATTTGGCAACTTCAGAATGCCGAAAAAAGTTTTAT